>CM046036.1:64865513-65060513 GCA_025215565.1 Flaveria ramosissima | reverse complement strand
TTATGTTGACCTTTTATTTTTAACATGTTTCAAGGAAACGTGCAAGTTTGGTTGCCACCCTTGAAGCTTATTCACACCTAGGAATGGACCTAGTTAAATAAATGGATGGACTTGAATTATTTCTTAATATGTATTGTTGATTTCTTATTTGAGCCTTATGTTTGTAATGTTACATATGAAATTTATGATTATTATATTTGAGTTTAATAATAGCGCTATGTGGCTGTGAACGATCTTAGCCCTCACATCTTGACGTTTCCGCCATCAAGGTTGGGGTGTGACATTTGTCGTCGTTTTACTCTTTTGTCATTGAATATTTTTCTTTGACTTTGCTTTTTATTTTTCATTTCATACATATATGTATTTATTCTAATGATAATTATTGATTTAGAGAATGACGAGCTTCATTATGACAATGTAACTCTTAGTCCGTTTTAGCATGGAATCAGTGTTACCATAAAATCTTTATATGTTTCTCACTTCAGACACAGTGGATTTAGTTCCACTGCATCACACACATTTTGCTTTTTATTCTTAGAAGTAGAGCCTATGAACATATCAAACAGAATCCAAGTCATTTTCTTTTTAAGTCTTTTTATGTAATATAAGAAAATAAAAAAATGTACTATAATTTCTTATATTTATTTTTATAAAATTTATCAAATGAACAAAATATTTTTAAAATTTTAAAATAACTCCCCCTAAAACAAAATTCTTTTCTTTGTATTTTTATTCTCTTCCCCTAAAACTGTGATTAGCTTTAGAAATTAACAATTTTAACAAACTAGAAAATGAAAATATTTTTAGGTTTAGGTCTAGTAAATCAATCAAAGTAATCATCCCTAAGATTTGACAAGAAAATCAAAACAGGAATGGTAAAATACCTTGGTAAACAACTCACTAATGTTTTCATCAGATGTGGCTTGAGCAAGATGAAAAAGTTTTCTATCAAAATAATTACGAATAAAATGCATGCTGATGTCAATGTCTTCTGTTTTTGATTGTTGAATAGGATTAATCACTATGTTTAGGACTTTAGAATTATCACACCAAATGGTGGTGTTGAAATTATTAAGACCGTAATTAAGAAGTTTTTGAATTCAAACAATTTAAGAACAACAGCTTGAAGAAACCACATATTCAACCTCTACAATGGATGTTCAAACAATGTTTTGCTTTTTTCTCTATCGTGAAATTAATCTGTTTCAAAGAAATTGACAACCACCTGTAGTTAATTTGTTGTCCAAATTACAACCATCATATTCACTACTAGTATAAGTTAAGTTAAATTTAGAATTTCTAGGATACCAAAGTCCAAGTTATGGTTGGCATTTGAGATACTTAAAAATCCTTTTGAGAGCTTTCATGTGAGACTCCTTCGAATTACTTTGATAACTAGCACACTGACAAATAAAAAACATAATGTAAGGTTTGCTTGTAGTGAGATACATCAAGGATCCAATCATTGATTTGTACAAATGCTGATCAACATCATCACCCATGAGATTAGGAGATCAAGTGGGATGAGATGACGTAGGAGTTGGTGCAATCTTGGAATCTTAAAAGTTGTATTTGTCTAAGATACTATGAACATATTTCGCTTGATGTATTAAAGTTCCATGGGCAACTTTCTTAGTTGGATACCCAATAAAAACGATATTTCTCCAAGAGAACTCATTTCAAACTTCTTCTTTGCAGGACCGTTGAAGGGTATGCACTTACAACACAAAAAAAAAAATGAGGAGAGTTACTTAGAATACATAACAGATCAAATAGGGAACTGGTTAACTTTAAGTAAAAAATGCTAAGAACACAAGTAAGAATGAGACAGAACAAGATGACAAACAACACAAGTAATTGGTTTTCAAGAATGTTGTATATTGCTTCTCAAGTTCTATTACAAATGTTACAAAGCATAAAGAAAAGTTACAAGTACTTGAACTACATTTACTACATCCTACAGCCGGCCATACTTTGAAAGCCAGCTGGATACGTATGACTAGACAACTACAAAATCAAATGTAGAGTCAAAAGGCAGATTTGCCTTTTGACTAGTGACTATGACATGCCATAGCTCACATCCTAATATATTACAGAAAGAATAAAAGTATATAAAGTAGAAAGCACAGACTCAAGACCTCAATGTACAGTTACCAAAAGCATGGACCTTTTCACTAACTCATGTAAGTTGGTGACTTTACAGAGTTGCAACGGAAAGGTGGTCCAACTTTATGGTAAAGTACATCAGATAAAGGCATATCTTCAAAAGTCTTCGGAAGAAATCTGTCTTCACTCTTTGGCTTCGAAAGACTTTGTCTTTGAAGCTTCAGAAGACTTCACTTTTGGCTTCGAAAGATGTTGGTCTTGGATTCGGAAGATTTTACACTTAGAATACTTCTAGTGCATGGTGTAAAACTTTCAAAGCATTTCTACTTCGGTTCTTCAGTGCCTGCATGCAGAGAGACTTTGGATGTTTGGCTGCATCAGACTTATAAGAATCCTTATATTCTTCATACCGCTTCAAACTCCTTAGACGTATCGTCATTCGTAGATCCCAAAGATACTGTCATCAACATAGATTTGAACAAGAATGAAATCATCACTAGTTTTCCATATGAATAAAGTTTGATCAATGGCACCTCTAGTATACCCATTTGCAAGCATATGTTTAGTGAGAGTATCATACGAAGCACGAGGTACTTGATGTAACCCATAGAGTGTTTTGTCTAACTTATAAACATAATCTTTAAAACCAGGAGACCGACAAACATAGGTTTACTCTTTCATATCACCATACAAGAAAGCAGTATTAACATCCATTTGATAAACCTTGAAATTCATGAACGAAGCATATGCCAGAAACATACAAATTGCTTCAAGTCTAGCCACAGGAGCATAGACCTCTTCATAATCAAGACCTTCAACTATATAGAATCCTTTACAATAAGTTTGGCATTGTTGCGAACAATAACACCTTTTTCATCCATCTTGCAAAATATCTATTTAGTTCCGTGGGCAACTTATCCTTTGGTAGTTCACATAAATGCCACATATCTAACTTCTTAAAAACGCATGAGTTCAACTTGCAGTGTTTCAACCTAGCTATTTTCTTTCAATGCTATTTCTATTTTCTTCGGCACTATTTGAGAGATGAAACATGTATAAAAACATGTAATGATGGCTTCGGATTGGCTTTTAGAGCGAACACCTTGATATAATGTACCGATTATTGCATCAGTTGGATGGTTTTTATGAACTCTCAATTGTGGAAACTTATCTTCATAAATAATTTCATCTAAGTTAGAAATATAACCAACAGGTTCATTCTTAACAATTCTTTTATCCGGTTGATAAACAATATTTTTCTCTTGATTAATGTCACAATCTGATGTATCTGATGAATGTGGCTCATCAGAGGAATCGTCAAATAGAATGTGGCATCAGTTTTGTTAGATTCATATCAATTTATATCAAATGACTCTATAAATTATTTTGTTCTTTTATTATAAACCCGATGTGCTAATTTGTTGACGGAGTATCCAACAAAATAACAATTATCAGCCTTTCAAAAAATTTAAATTTTGAATCGGATGCTTGTCGCAAAGTACAACAACAACCAAAAGTTTTAAAATATTTGACTTTGGGTTTATGTTTAAAGAATATTTTATAAGGAGTCATATTTTATTGTTTATTTATCAAGACATGATTCTGAACATAACAAGCAATATTGATAGCCTCAGCCTAATTTTTTGTGGAGTTCCTACTGCACTAAATTTTCAAGCTAACCTCATTGAATCATAGATATCATTCAAGATATGATTGCAAAATTCCGCTCTATTATCACTTCTAATGCACTTTATCTTCTTATCAGTCTAATTCTCCACAAGAGTCATGAACTTTATTAGCAAGTGAGGTGTTTCATCCTTCGTTGTTAAAAAGAAAACCCAAGTAAATCTAGAAAAATCATCAATAATAACCAAACAATATGCACGTCATCCTAAGCGCAACACATACACAGGACAATAAATCCATGTGCAACAATTGGAGGATTGATTCAACTTTAGTATGAACAACTTGTTTTATGAGAAAGTTTGTGTTGCTTACCTTTGGTACATGAAAGACAATGTTCAACAAGTTTAAATTATTTCAAATGTAAACACACAACATGATTTCCCCTTACTAATTTGTTCATGTTCTTAGTATTGACATGTTTAAGAAGACGATGCCATTACATTGAATCACTTTCCGAGGCTTTTGATAACAGACATGAAGCTGTTATCAATGAATATGAACCATTCATATCCAACAAATATGTATCTTTGTCTCTTGAAGTCCTCAACAACATCCATTCATCAGGCATTACAAAACCAGGTTTAATGCTAAGACATTCTTTAACGTGAAATGTGTAGAATAACGTTTGTCACAAATCTGAGAAACACATAACATGTTGTGTTTTAATTATTCAATGAAACTTACGTTTTCAAATCTTAACACACCATTTGCCACTGTAGCTTTTTTTTTAAATTTTACCTACTCTGTCACCGGCTAAGATAACATACCCACCATTATGAGGTTGAACATTGATTAACAGTGATATGTTACTAGTCATATGTTTAGAACAACCACTATCAACATGCCATAAGCTATTAATAGCTTGCCTTGGTTGTTCCTGCACATATTAATAAATTTAATCAGTTTTGGGAACCCAAGTCATCACTGACTTGAGAACATTGTTTTCATCCAAGTATCTTACTGATTTAAAATCATTTCTCTTTTATCATTGAACACATAATTATCAACAATGTTTGAAACTGTAGTCTTGACCTTAACTTTCCATTCTTGAGTCGGCTTTGTCCATTTCATGATATTTTTCTTCAAATTATATTTCAAGAAGTTGATATTGGGTTCATCAACACTTTATGATTTATTAATCATATTTATTTTTCTAAAGTTTTCATTTATTTTGGTTTTGCAACAAAATATTTTGAATAAGTTGAATTTTAATTAAACTTGGCATTGATAAAAAATTGTATTCTAATTTGGAAATGGAATCATGAAATCATTGTCTTCTTATTGATTTGGGTTGATAAAATCAATTTCTTGCCATGTGATTTGGTTTGCCATAAACAAAACAACATAGTTTGTGATAAATATCATTCACTTGTGTATTTCTCTCGAACTGTTTTTTTGATAACCACCAAAGTTATCATAGAATCCTGCTTTAGTATATCTTTGGCCATGTGATTATTTAAAAATCTCTTGTTTCTCTCAGTCAACATAAGCTTTTGTAGCTTGATCCGGAAGAATTAAGGAATTGTTCTTTATTTGTTGATTTTGACTTGAAGCCGATGAGGCATAAGCTATAGCTTTAAGTTTTTGAGTCATAGATACTGAAATTCGACTAGTTTTAGTGACACCTGAACTACACATATTTTGTTTCAAAAGGTTAGCATTATTAGAAGGTTTATTTTTAAAAAAATGATTATTCGTTTCTTTAAAAAGATAATCTTCCTTGTCTATATTACCTTTTGAAACAAATATGTTCTATAAATTAAATTTCAAGTCAGATGATGATGTAATTAATTGTTTTCTTTTACAAAATTTGTTACTATGAATCAGTTTTGCTTTTAACTTCTTCTGTTTTGTAGAATTGGTTGAACAATCAGTCTTGGGAATAGAAAAATCAAACATTTCATTAACTAATAGTGATAGATTACAAGTAGATATATTTTCAGTACACTTTTTATTTTTATTATCTTGAAAGTCTAAATCATCATCACTATTCAATCTTCCACAAAACCCTCTTTCTTCGTATTTTCTACACAAAAGTTAGAATCATTGTTTTTAATTTCAGTTTTTGTGAATGGATCAACAGTCAAATGAATGTTGACTTTCAGACTTTAAGTCATACTTTGGTTGAAATCCTAAACCATTGCTCATATCTTCATCTTTTATTATAACTGATGAAGGCAAGCACGAATAATCATGATTAATGGGTTATGCTATTTTGGAAAATTCAATACCAATCTTACCACTATTGATCTTTTGTGTCATCTAGGATTTAATTATACCTTCGACCATATTTGAAGAAATTTCAAATTTCTTAACTATAAATTTAGAAGATAAGAGTTCACTGTTTAGTTTGTTTATTTCTCAATCAAGTTTATCTTTACATTTTGACAAATCATTATTTGTTCATTCTTTATCATGAAGATAAAATTGTATTGATAAATTAATTTATTTAACTCTTCTAGCTTTTGTTTGAAAATATGTTCATTAGATTTATATTTTCGAGCTTGATATTGAAGTTTATAAACTTTTAAGATCAAGTTCTCATTGTGAACTCTGTATCTTTGAACTTTTTCAACACAAAAAGTAGTACAAAGATCATTATATACCTTAGTTTTGATCTCAGATGTTGCAGAAGCTTCAAGTATTTCTTTTCAGAGCAATTCAGACTTTTTCCACTTGAAACAACTCACCAATTTGTTGAAAATTAACAATTGAGCCTCAAATTAGTGAATTTAGTTCAAGTTTAATCCTAATTGTCACTAATTGAAAAATAAAGCCAATGTGACCGTAGGAATCTCTAATAAGCTTGTTTAACATGTATTCGATTTCAAACACATCCAAAATCAGCACAAAGTCAATCAAACCATTTCAATCTTCATGTTGAAACCGAATTTGTAGCTCAGATTTAAATCACTTCAAATTCTAACCAAATTTATCTAGAGCACACCTTGCTCTAATACCAGTTGTAAAGATTGTTAATTCGTTGTAGATCGATTTTGTGAAGAACACGCGGAATGATATCACTCATGCTAACATGATACGAACTAGAAGATGTTAGAAATCAAGTAGAAACAAGCAACAAATAAATAATTTCCATTAGTATTGCTCTCTGATGAAGATTAGAAGTAAACTATTCGCATAATATCATGATTAATGAACACGATGTACAAAGTGAACTATATATACTAAACCAAAACAGTCTCGCGCGAGTACTTATTCTTTCGTGAATCGAACTTCTCGTCTGGGAACTTTGTCTTCAACATCTTGTTTTTATTTTCAAAGCCTACAGGTTCAATCTTTATAGAATTATTTTCAAATCATAGTTACCAATTCATGCAAAATATTGCTGGAAGAAGTGAGCAACGACACTCAACATTCCATCATTTTTGCTTAAAATATAAATAATCAATTGAAGACTTTGGTATAGATTATCTACACCGTCCAACAAATTTTGAATTCTAACACCAAGAAACGACAAACAAAGTTAGGAATCAAGCATTCGACGAAAGCCAAATGAAACTAAATTGTAGAAATCATAGCTGAGAAAGCGGATACTAGAAGCCAACTGATTGAAACAAGCATGTGCTACCATGGTTCAGAATTACATACATACCTCTAAGATGGTAAAAGAGTGAATGAATATTATTTTAATGTTTAGTTACATTATATAGAGTTTATAATGAAACTTTAAAAACCTAAACGAGTCATTGTGCTCAACCTTGATAATAATCATTACTAAACCCGAGTAATAATATAGTCTAATATTGCCCCGTAGTCAAGACGATAGAGAATCGGACTCTCAGAATGGAAAGCTAAAAATAAAAATAGTCTCGATCTCAGATTAGGCCTAAATGATCGTGTAATCATGCTAGGAGCATCCAATGTGGTAGTGCGGCATCGGCATAGGGCATGGCGACGGACCAAAGTCCTGGATGGCACGGGGGACCATAATCAAATAGGGGGTGTGTTGGACCAAAAGAACCAATGAGCCTGATCAGAAAAACCTCTAAGTCCCACAAACATTACAACTGCTGAAGAAGATCACAACAGCTGAAGACATCAGCTGATTACAAAGGTCTGAAGACAAAGTCTGAAAGTAAAGAACTGAAGACAAAGTTTGAAGATGAAGTGCTGAAGACAAAGACTGAAGACCAGAGTGATCAGCAGTTGTCACAACAGCTGAAGTTGTTAACTTCAGTAGTTGTGATGGTTTTACTTTTCAGTACTTGTAATTTTACATTTCAGTAGTTTATTGTTTCAGTAGTTTTAAGTCAGTAGTTTCATGTATTTGTACTTAGCATTCTCTGAGATGTGATCAGTTGTTGAGAACATCTCAGTAGTTTGCATATTTCAGTTGTTTTGTAACACCTAATGACTAACACCAACACTTTCAGTTGTTTTCCCTCTGCCGTTTCATAACCTATATATACCTAACCCTAACTTCAAACTTTTCATAACCCACTTTCTAAACGTTCATCTTCCATTAATGGTGACCATGCAAATCAAACCTCGACACAACTGTGTTGCTCACCTTACCAAATCACCTTTCTGGAACAAGTTTGATGCTGCTATCGACTTGATGGTTGATTCCCAATACCGCACAGCCTTTCTCTTAAATCCTACCATCTACCCCGATACCCTGTGCCAATTCTGGACAAACGTTACTGTTCATACTGCTGAGAATGATGACCCCATCACTCTCCAGTCTTTTGTTAACCAGAAACGGGTGATCATCACTCCTGAGATCATTCGTCAAACCCTAGACCTGAATGATGCCACCTATCCCACCAAGTACCCCAAAGGCACCATTGATCTTTCTTTTGCTAATCATGGTTATGAAGGTGACCTAAGTGCTACTACCATCCTGAAGAAGCACTTCCATGATGCCGAGCGACTCATATTTCACATGATCAATGTCTGCCTTGCTCCCAAAACATCCTCTTGGGATCAAATGTCTTCCAGATGGCAACAGGTATTATATTCTATCCTTGAACATCAAAATCTAAATTTTTCTGATATTATCTTTTTGGAACTGAAAGATTTGGCATTAAAACCTGTGGCAAATAGATGGATATTATATCCAAGGTTTCTTATAGCAATCATTTTAAATCAATTAAAATCTGATGGCCTTGTTGGCCTTGGAGTCCCTGCTCTGCTGGTTTTGCCAGAGGTATACTCCAGGCACAACTCAAACTCAAAACTCAAAGAGGCTGCCAAACTGCTCAAACCCAAGCAGAGGGAACCCACAGCCTCCACCTCCAAATCTAAAGTCCCCTCCAAACCAAAACCAAAGAAACCCAAAAAGGCTACTCATGGAGTTGAGTCCCCTGATGATGCCCCTGTAGCACAAACGCAGGATGAGACTACAAGCCTTAATCCCCTTGTAGTTTCAATGACTCCACCAGCTGAAACCGCTCAGGTATCCTCTCAACAGGATCCTAATGCAACCAATATTGGGGAAACCACATTACTAGAATCTATCTCACTTGAGAAGATTGCCATTGAAGAGCACCACTCTCCCCAGGTGCAAACCTTTTCACCCCCATCTCCCACTGATACCGCCCCTACAAGCCCAACTGCAGTTATTGCACAAGTGCTGACTCAGCTACATTCCTCTACCCCTCCCCAGAAACCTGTTACTACTGGGAAAACCTCAACAACTGAGGGAGAGGAACAAAATGTAGTTGATAACCAACAGCATAGGGATTCTAAAGTTCAGTCTCCTAGTGTAGATGTGGAGACTAGAACATCTGGTGAGGCTACCTCTTCCCCTGTTTCAACACATGAACAGGATGAAGCAGGTATCATCTCTAAGACCTCATCAGAGGCAACTATCAATGAAGGACTTGCTCCTGAGGCAGGAAGTCCCCAGTTCCAAGACAAAGGGGCACATGTGATCACTGATTTACACTCAACACATGTTCATCCTGATTCACTCAGGAGGTCAGCTGATTCAGTTTATACTGATGATGACCTGGGCTTTTTCTTTGTAGTCTTAGCCTAAAATACTATTCTTGAGGCTGAGGTTTGTAGATTAAAAGATTTGCTTCCCATCATGCCTCAGGAATCAAGTCCATCTGTCCCAATAAACCCACAGATGGCAGTTTCTGTTGAAGCTTCACCAAACACTGAGCCACTCAAATCAAACAAACCACCAGCCTCTGGTTCAGGCACCATTTCTCAGGGAGAGAACCCCTCTGAGCAAATGGCTGCTGCTTTCAAATCTTCCTTACCTCTCATCACCCCCATCATCACATCTATTGTTCATCAAACCATTGATGAGAGGATCTCCTCAGATCTTAAATCCCTTGTGACTGATGTTGTGTCAAAGCACCTTTCTGACATTCAAACCCCTGAACCCAATGCAACCAAAAAGGGGGAGTCTAAGTCAGTAAAGGATGATAAAAGGAAAAGAGTTAAAGAGGAAGAAGCTAAGGAGGAACACAAAGGCAAAGAGATCATCACCTACAAAAGAAAGAAGAGTGTTGGTGAACAAACTGAAGATGAGAAGAGGTTGGATGAGATGATCAAAGAAGCTGATGACCAACATAGCAGATCCATGGACAGGATCATTGATCAGCTCTTCAGGCAAGGATTTGATACTGCCAAACTTGACTCAAAGATCAGAAGACTTGAGATTCAGGAAATTGAGAATCGATGAGCAAGTTGCAATGAAGAAGAAAGGGAGAGATTAGAGGCTATGATCATATTCCTCTCTAAACACTTGGGAAGACCTATCATTGAGATCAAGTCATGGTCCAGAGATAGCATTTTGGAGATAACTACCAAAATATGCTCATCTGAAAGCTTCAACAAAGGCTTAATCATTGAAGCTCTGGATGAAGCTGGTGCTGGGAAGAGAACTGATATGGCCAAGTTATCTAATGTCACACCCTCAAAAATCCACGTGCGGGGTTTTACCGCGAGGCGTGTGAACAAACCAGGATCACAGTCAGTAGTTACATAGAACGACTCTATATGCCACAATGTAAAATAAAACAACCAAGGATTTAGTTTAAAACAGTGCGGAAGCGTTTTGAAAACAACTCAACAAATAAAAGTATAAATATGGCAAAACAAGTGCCAACCCAAAATAGTAAACCACAATCGTTAAAATGCTAATGTCTTGAAAACCGAGTCTTAGTATGCAAGTGAACCGTGGAGTGCTCCTAGAGGCAAGCAGCTTAATGACCTGAGAAAAGCATACTAAAATGTCAACACATAGGTTGGTGAGTTCAAGAGTTTGAGTTCAGTAAACATATAGACAGTTGTGATATATATATAAGCAGTGTATTGCAATAGATAGCTAGTCTATTAACAGCAAATATTAATACATAGTGATTTCGCAATTGAAGCTGACTGTGATAGTTGTTGCCTCCTGTCACGACTTACCATGTCGTGACAATGTTCAATAGGACAAATTGCACCCGGTTGACCTCGAGTCACACAGGTGGGGCTCGTCAGACCCAGTAGTACTACCCAAGTTTCCCCGCTATTAAATATTAACAATTCGAAAGTGTGAGGACTTTCCCCATGATAAATAGCACTATATCAATATTATACACAACTTAAATATTAAAAGCGTTCGTAAAATACCAGTATGCTATCTCCCCCAAAAGAGATTAAATAAAGCGTGGGGCATGAACTCACCTGATGTATGCAAAGAGTACTTAGGGTTTATTTGAGAAACGAGTGGATAGCCAACCTTCAAAGGTTACCTAGATCATGCGAGTACATAAGTACGTGTAAATGAAAGACATGTGAAACCCTAATCATACCAAAACCAAAGACTCAAGCTTCCAGACAAATAAACACGTTTGACCTAGTTGACCCGTTTGACCCGTTGGTGACATTATGAGTTATAATCCAAATAAAGCCAATGAGCACATATAACATACATGACTAACATTCAAACAGTATCATACACATGCTACATTATCCATACATAACCCTTAAGTCATAGCCATGCTCATAGTATTCAACATACACCATAATCATTACTCACCAAACCCAAACATGATATCCTAGCAACTAATCAACACCAACTCCATACATGATCACCAAAATCCAAATATCATCCATGATTATCCAAAACATCCCATACAACTAATTCAACATGATTCATCACCTTAGAATTCATCCATGATCATACTAACATGCTCCTAATATCCCAAACATGTTCATATCATCATACATCAAACTTTACACAAATAAAGTTTCCCTTTTGGGAAAGAACATCCCAAAATCTATCAAACATCCAAAGCATACATGAATTCAACATAATTATACCATCTCAAGCTCCATACAATATCTAGACATGATTAACATCACCTAAACACCATAATCTAACCATCTTCATAAACAAAAGTTTCTACTTTTGGCAAGCTATGAACTAACAACATGCATTCAAAGATTTCTAGCATTCATAACAACAATCTAGCATCTAATTATCATCATGAACTCATCCATAACATCAATCCATCACTAGATCACTACTTCATGCAAAATAAAGTTACTATTCTTAGTAACCTATGAACAATGCATCAAAATCCCAACTTTCTTGTAAGATCAATGTATTCTAACATTTATACAATCTATTAAACATCAAAAATTCATCAAACAATCATCATCCATACAAAATCATACTAGAATTCGAATTAGGGTTTGTACATCACCAAAGATCATGATCAATCCACTAGAAACATCCAATTCATACATAATCCACGTTAAACAACATGTAAACAATCTAACTAATGAATTAACAACATCAAACAACACCCAAATCGACTCCATGAAGACCAATTTCGTACTTAAGGTTCGGCCAAGATGAACAACACATAAGAATTCGAAAAATCTAACCTTTAAGGCCAATTCAACTTGCAATTGATGCTTTCTATAGGTTGTATTGCTTGAAACCGAATCAAATCGATGTTCCCTTGCTTGTTCTTGGCTGATTTCGCAAAGGAGAGGGGTGGGAGAGGATGTTCACGGCCGCAAATGGGGAATTAGGGTTGGGATTTGTTTTGTTTAAGTTAACTTTGCATATTGACAACTTTGGCCCTTGTGTTTTGTATTTTATTAAAAACTAGGCTTTAAACTCTTTGTAAATTGTTTTTAACTTAATAATATAAAGATATAAACTAATGAAAATCATTATATACCTTATCTTTATAAAAACACAAGACATACGAATAAATAAGCGCGTTTCCGTGTTACGCGATTAATTTTCTAATTAACATTTTAAAAACATGCAAACACATAAACATAACACAATAATCACATAATCAATTAGATTCACATTAATTTAACATTATTCATTATTAATAGGTCACCAACGTTAAACGACAACTAGTGTGTGTTTACGACACGTGTATGCAAGACTTAACGAAACTAACGGAGTTTGGTAACGGAAATTTACCGGATGTCACATTATCCCCATGTTGAAAGAATTTTCGTCCCGAAAATTGCGTTACATGGTGAGAGTGTTCCATCACTGGTCTACTGCATTGGCACACAGAAATCGAAATCGAGTGAGTTTTGGATGAGTTGTCACATCATCCCCATGTTGAAAGAAATTTCGTCCCGAAATTTAAATCAATACCTTCGTCTGCAGACATCGTCTTCTCGAATAGATGAGGGTACTTAAGCTTCATTTGATCTTCCCGTTCCCATGTGAATTCCGGTCCACGTCGCGAATTCCAACGGATTTTGACAATAGGTATCTTGCTCTGCTTAAGTGTTTTCACCTCACGGTCCATCACTTCAACTGGTTCTTCAATAAAACGTAGTTGCTCATCCACTTGAACCTCCTCCAGTGGTACGACCATCGTTTCATCAGTTATGCATTTCTTTAAGTTTGATACATGAAATACATCATGGATTCCACTTAGCGAATCAGGTAGGGCTAGACGATAGGCCACTGGACCTATTCTTTCCACTATTTCAAATGGTCCAACGTACCTCGGGTTTAGCTTCCCTCGCTTGCCAAACCGTACTACGCCTTTCCATGGTGAAACTTTCAACAAAACCTTGTCACCAACCTGAAACTCTAAAGGTTTCCGTCTTTATCAGCATAACTCTTTTGTCGGTCTCGCGCTGCTGCCATACGGTTCCGTATCTGTACGATCTTCTCAGTTGTTTCATGAATCAACTCGGGACCAGTCAGTTGACTATCGCCAATTTCCGCCCAACAAACAGGTGATCTACATTTTCTCCCATACAAAGCCTCGAAAGGTGCTGCTTGTATGCTAGTGTGATAACTGTTGTTATAAGAAAATTCCACCAATGGCAGGTGAACTTCCCAGTTATTCCCGAAATCAATTACACAAGCACGTAGCATATCTTCCAACGTCTGTATGGTACGCTCACTCTGGCCATCCGTTTGCGGGTGATAAGCAGTACTCATATCTAATCGTGTTCCCAAAGATTTCTGCAATGATTGCCAGAAGTGTGACGTGAAACGAGCGTCACGATCAGAGATGATTGAGATCGGTACACCGTGTCTGGAAACGATCTCCTTGAGGTACAGGCGGGTTAACTTCTCCATCTTGTCAGTTTCCTTTATTGCAAGAAAATGAGCAGATTTTGTCAATCGATCCACAATAACCCATATTGTATCACAACCAGTACTAGTCCTGGGCAGCTTGGTAATAAAATCCATGGAGATTTGTTCCCATTTCCACATCGGTATCTCGGGTTGCTGCAATAGTCCGGATGGTTTTTGATATTCCACCTTCACCTTCGAGCAGGTCAAGCACTTGCTCACATATGTAGCCACATCCGCTTTCATATTAGGCCACCAATAGTGCGCCTTCAGATCATGATACATTTTATCGGATCCAGGATGTATAGAAGTACTTAGATTTGTGTGCCTCACTCATAACCAGGTCTCTCAAATTTCCATAGGCAGGCACCCAAAGTCTATCCATGAAATACCGAATTCCATCTTCCTTCATCACCAGCTGTTTATCCATTCCTCTCAACGACTCAGAACCAATATTTTCTGCTTTCAAAGCTTCTACCTGTGCCTCCTTAACTTGTTCAGGCAGTTGAGTACTGATAGTGAGCTGTAAGGCTCGCACCCGTCTGGGTTTAGCTGTTTCCTTCCGGCTTAAGGCATCAGCAACCACATTCGCCTTTCCCGGATGGTATTTAATAGCGCAATCATAGTCGTTTAGCAGCTCCACCCAACGTCGTTGCCTCATATTCAATTCCTTTTGCTCAAAGATATGTTGAAGACTCTTGTGATCGGTGTAGATAGTGCACTTGGTACCGTACAAGTAATGTCTCCAAATCTTTAAGGCAAAGACTACAACACCCAATTCTAAGTCATGAGTAGTATAGTTCTTCTCATGAACTTTTAATTGTCTCGAGGCGTAGGCTATCACTTTGTCTCGCTGCATTAAGACACAACCCAAGCCTTGAATGGATGCATCACAATACACACGAAGTCATCCATCCCCTCTGGCAGTGCTAGTATCGGCGCGGTACATAGCTTCTGCTTTAGCGATTGAAAAGCCGATTCTTGGCTTTCACCCCATTTGTATGTAGTCCCTTTGTGAGTCAAAGCTGTGAGAGGTTGTGCAATCTTAGAGAATCCCTCTATGAATCGCCGATAGTAACCTGCTAATCCCAAGAATTGTCTTATTTCACTCGGCGTTTTAGGTGTGGTCCAATTCTTGATCGCCTCAATTTTGGCAGGATCAACATGTATCCCTTTCTCATTAACAATATGACCTAAGAATTGTACTTCTCGTATCCAAAAGTCACACTTAGAGAATTTGGCGTACAGCTGTTCCCTTTTCAGTAGCTCTAAGATCATCCGCAAATGCTCCTCATGGTCTTCCTTCGTCCTGGAATATATCAGTATATCATCGATAAACACAATGACAAACTGATCGAGGTAGGGTTTGCACACACGGTTCATGAGGTCCATGAACACAGCAGGTGCATTTGTCAACCCAAAAGGCATGACCAAGAACTCATAATGACCGTAGCGGGTACGAAACGCGGTTTTGGAAATGTCTTCTTCGCGTACTCTGAGTTGATGATAGCCAGATCTCAAGTCAATCTTCGAATAGTAACTTGATCCCTGAAGTTGGTCAAACAAGTCATCGATACGGGGTAGAGGGTATCGGTTCTTGACTGTTACTTTATTTAGCTCCCTATAGTCAATACACATCCGAAACGTGCCATCCTTCTTCTTAACAAACAGGACAGGGCTCCCCAGGGTGATGTACTAGGGCGAATAAAACCCTTATCTAATAGCTCCTGGAGTTGTGACGACAACTCCTGTAGTTCGTTCGGTGCTAATCGATAAGGTGCTCTAGCAATCGGGGCTGCGCCGGGAGTTAGCTCAATTTGGAATTCCACTTGACGATGAGGTGGTAATCCAGGAAGATCCTCTGGAAACACCTCTGGAAAGTCGCGCACTATGGGAATATCCTCCATTCTCCTTTCCTTCGCCTGCTTATCAGTCACAAGTGCTAGAATAGCCACACGACCCTTTCGTAGTAACTTTTGGGCTTTCATGAACGAGATGATGCCTATCACAGCACCACTCCTATCACCTCGGACTGTCAGAATTGTGTCATCAACAGGAATTCGTATGATATTTTCATGACATATAACTTCTGCTTGCTTGCTAGAAAGCCAATCCATGCCTATCACAACATCAAAACTCCCCAGAGTAACAGGCATGAGATCTATAACGAAAGTATGACCAGCAAGCTCTATCTTACAGTCTTTAAGGATATGAGTTACATGAATCTGTTTACCGTCAGCCAACTCTACGGTGTATTTAGATTCTAGGGCGGAGGTATATCACTTAAAAGACTACAGAATTTTAAGGACACGAAACTCCTATCAGCTCCAGTATCGAATAGTACCATAGCAAAGCAACCATTAACAGAGAATCTACCAGTAACAGTTGTAGGATCATTTAGAGCCTCACCTGATCCAATGACGAAGGCTCTCCCTTTTGCTCCATCCTTATTACCGCCATTACCGTTGCCATTACCACCGTTGTTGTTACCATTGTTGTTGTTGTTATTGTTGTTGTTGTTGTGTCCATTTCCATTGTTGCCATTACCATTTCTCCTTAGTTGTGGGCAATTTCGCTTGTAGTGCCCCTCTTTTCCACATTCAAAACAACCCTTAGGAGTTTCCTGGGGTTGTTGCGTCCTCCTAACCAGTTCGCCACGGCAATCCTTCGCAGCGTGTCCAATTTTACCACATCGCTGACATTTGAAGCTATCACATCGTCCCACGTGATGGTAGTTGCACCGGTTGCACTTCGGGTGTCTTCCACCATAACCACTGGGTCCTTGATTAGTTGCAGTCGTTTGGTTGAAGTTACGATTGTTGTCGAACCTCCGTTGTTGTTGGACCGGTTGTTGTTGCTGCTGAGGTTGAGGTTGACCGCCTGAAGATGATGATGCTTTGGTGTTACTACTACCATCCCACTTTCTTTTGTTATCGGGCACGCTTGCCACGGCGCCCCGCTTGGGTAGACGACCCTGTTCCACTGCTTGGTCAGTTAGCTTATGGGCTAACTGAATGGCTTGCTGTATGGTGGCTGGATTAGAAGCAGTTACCATACTCTGTATTTCGGGTACAAGTCCCCGTATGTAGTGCTCGATCCTCTTGTGCATCTCATTTACCATTCCCGGGCATAATGTTGCTAGCTCGTGAGTTCTAGTAGTGTAAGCCTCGATTTCTGAGCCCTGCATTTTCAGTTGCCAGAACTCTATCTCCAACTTTTGCACCTCATTGCGAGGACAGTACTCCTCGGTCATCATGGTTTTGAACTCGGCCCACGACAGTCCATTAGCCAATGCTTGCCCCAACATCTGAACTTGGGCATTCCACCAGGATAAGGCGGCACCCTCCAGGGTCCCGGTGGCATATTTCACCTGATCAGCAGGTGGACAGTTGCACTTGGAGAATACGGACTCCGTCTTCTCGAACCAGCGTACTAGTCCCACAGCGCCTTCAGTACCGCTGTAGGTATGGGGCTTACAGTCCATGAAGGACTTATAAGTACATGCTGGTGGTCCTGCTTTAACACAACAATTATTGATCAGACAACCTATACGGTTATGCAAGATATTCGGTTTAATTTTTCAATCGTTGTTTACCTGCTGGCTGTCCCGCTTGGGCAGCAGCCACCGCTGCCTGAATCAGGGCAGTTAACTCAGCAGGGGTCATATTAACGGCACCAGCGCCATGATCTCCGGCGCCATGGTCTCCGGCGCCACGTCCGCGACCGCGCCCACGACCACGTCCACGACCACGTCCACGTGCGTCCATTGTTCACTTTGCATCCACAAATACAATAATGAGTAACATCAAACACATTTATCTCATTGAAGTACAGTAAACAATAAAGGAATAATAAATCATCACAACCACAACATTCATAACAAAAATAATAACCAAAGTAAATAAATTGCAATTAAGTCACAATGTATTCATCAATGCCAAAATTTAAGTTTGTCGTTCGTGTGGGGAAACAACCCTTCCCACATAGGTTTCAAAGAAAACACTACGTAGTCTAAGTCATGTAAGAAAATCAATCGACAATATCAGATCCATCACTCTCATCCTCCTCCTCTTCAGGTTCCTCCTCCTCAGGTTCCTCCTCTCCTCAGGTTCTTCCTCCTCAGGTTCCTCTGCAGGAGCAGGAGCCATAGCAATCTGGAGTGCTGCTAGCTGTGCCTCCAAAGCAGCAATCCTGTCATCAACCACAGCATCCCTCTGCTCGCGAGTAGTCACGCGTCCACTGAGGGCTACAATCCCGTCCCTCATTTGGTAGCACCCGTCTAGGGTCTCTCCATGACGCCCATCAAGCTCATCCATCTTATGCCTTAGGTTGTACACCTCGGTCTGTAGTGTACAAACGTCGCTAATGAGTCGCCTGACTCGATGCTGTTCTGTATCTAATGCTGCCACCAATGCAGCAATCAACTGCTCGTTGGACTGCACCGTCCGGGGTAGTGAAGGTACTGCTGAATCAGAGCTACCTCTCGTTCTGGGTCTCGGCTCGGGCACGCGTTCCCTATACATGAGGTGGTTGACAAACCTAGGATAAAAGCTCCAGTCCCTTGGGGGGTCACGCTTCATCAACGCGAAAGGTTGATCCCAGTCGAACTCCCCTCGAGGATAATCAAAACGAGGCCAGTCGAGTCCATCATCAGGTACAGGTGCAGGAGGTGGGGACTCGGATCGCGCAGGTGATGCAGGTCGTTTTCCAGAAGCTCTTGATGACGATGCCATGCTGCAGATAGTGTGACGTGTATGCCAATGAGTATACAGTAGATGAAAATAAAGTACAGGTAACTAACTAACTGTGTGCGGTTATAGTCTAGTGTGTATGCAACCTAGTTCCCTATAACCAATGGCTCTGATACCAATCTGTCACACCCTCAAAATCCACGTGCGGGGTTTTACCGCGAGGCGTGTGAACAAACCAGGATCACAGTCAGTAGTTACATAGAACGACTCTATATGCCACAAGTAAATAAAAACAACCAAAGATTTAGTTTAAAACAGTGCGGAAGCGTTTTGAAAACAACCCAACAACTTAAAGTATAAATATGGCAAAACATGTGCCAACCCAAAATAGTAAACCATAATCGTTAAAATACTAATGTCTTGAAAACCGAGTCTTAGTATGCAAGTGAACCGTGGAGTGCTCCTAGAGGCAAGCAGCTTAACGACCTGAGAAAAGCATACTAAAATGTCAACACATAGGTTGGTGAGTTCAAGAGTTTGAGTTCAGTAAACATATAAACAGTTGTGATATATATAAGCAGTGTATTGCAATAGATAGCTAGTCTATTAACAGCAAATATTAATACATAGTGATTTCGCAATTGAAGCTGACTGTGATAGTTGTTGCCTCCTGTCACGACTTACCATGTCGTGACAATGTTCAATAGGACAAATTGCACCCGGTTGACCTCGAGTCACACAGGTGGGGCTCGTCAGACCCAGTAGTACTACCCAAGTTTCCCCGCTATTAAATATTAACAATTCGAAAGTGTGAGGACTTTTCCCATGATAAATAGCACTATATCAATATTATACACAACTTAAATATTAAAAGCGTTCGTAAAATACCAGTATGCTATCTCCCCCAAAAGAGATTAAGTAAAGCGTGGGGCATGAACTCACCTGATGTATGCAAAGGGTACTTAGGGTTTATTTGAGAAACGAGTGGATAGCCAACCTTCAAAGGTTACCTAGATCATGCGAGTACATAAGTACGTGTAAATATAAAGACATGTGAAACCCTAATCATACCAAAACCAAAGACTCAAGCTTCCAGACAAATAGACACGTTTGACCTAGTTGACCCGTTTGACCCGTTGGTGACATTATGAGTTATAATCCAAATAAAGCCAATGAACACATACAACACACATGATTAACATTCAAATAGTATCATACACATGCTACATTATCCATACATAACACTTAAATCATAGCCATGCCCATAGCATTCAACATACACCATAATCATTACTCACCAAACCCAAACATGATATCCTAGCAACTAATCAACACCAACTTCATACATGATCACCAAAATCCAAATATCATCCATGATTAATCAAAACATCCCATACAACTAATTCAACATGATTCATCACCTTAGAATTCATCCATGATCATACTAACATGCTCCTAATATCCCAAACATGTTCATATCATCATACATCAAACCTTACACAAATAAAGTTTCCCTTTTGGGAAAGAACATCCCAAAATCTATCAAACATCCAAAGCATACATGAATTCAACATAATTATACCATCTCAAGCTCCATACAATATCTAAACATGATTAACATCACCTAAACACCATAATCTAACCATCTTCATACACAAAAGTTTCTACTTTTGGCAAGCTATGAACCAACAACATGCATTCAAAGATTTCTAGCATTCATAACAACAATCTAGTATCTAATCATCATCATGAACACATCCATAACATCAATTCATCACTAGATCATCATTACATGCAAAATAAAGTTACTATTATTAGTAACCTATGAACATAAACCCTAAATCATCAATTTCTTGCAAGATTCATGATTCCTAACATTCATACAACTTACTAATCATCACACATTCATCAAACAATGATCATCCATACAAAATCATACTAGAATTCGAATTAGGGTTTGTACATCACCAAAGATCATGATCAATCCACTAGAAACATCCAATTCATACATAATCCACGTTAAACAATATGTAAATAACCTAACTAACGAATTAACAACATCAAACAACACCCAAATCGACTCCATGAAGCCTAATTTCGAAGTCAAGGTTCGGCCATAATGAACAACACACAAGAACTCGAAAAAAAACTAACCTTTAAGGCCAATTCGACTTGCAATTGATGCTTTCTATAGGTTGTATTGCTTGAAACCGAATCAAATCAAGGTTTGCTTGCTTGTTCTTGGCTGATTTCGCAAGGGAGAGGGATGGGAGAAGGGGTTCACGGCCGCAATGGGTGAGGATTAGGGTTAGATGTGTTTTGTTTGTTTTAATTTTACATATTTACAACTTAAACCCTTGTGTTTTGCATTTTATTAAAAACTAGGCTTTAAACTCTTTGTAAATTGTTTTTAACTTAATAATATAAAGATATAAACTAATGAAAATCATTATATACCTTATCTTTATAAAAACACAAGACATACGAATAAATAAGCGCGTTTCCGCGTTACGCGATTAATTTTCTAATTAACATTTTAAAAACATGCAAACACATAAACATAACACAATAATCACATAATCAATTAGATTCACATTAATTTAACATTATTCATTATTAATAGGTCACCAACGTTAAACGACAACTAGTGTGTGTTTACGACACGTGTATGCAAGACTTAACGGAACTAACGGAGTTTGGTAACGGAAATTAACCGGAGTGATAACACCTCCAAAAAGCAACCCCTCACACAACAAAATGATAGAGCAGCCCTTAAGATCTCCTTTACAAAACAATCTTCAAAGCCAACCTCACAACCAAAACAGCCAATCTCAAAACCTTCAAAACAACCAACCTCTCAACCTCCAAAACAATCAACCTCACAACCATCTAAACCAACCCCTTCACCCAAGAAACCCATTCAAGATTCCACCAGTGAAGCACCCAAAGAAAAAGAAGGCTGCTGAGGAGGATGGAAGAAGAAGGAGAAGAGGATGAAGAAGATAATCTGTCAATCTCTGCTATTCTTGAAGAAAGAAGAAACTGAAGCCTAGGAGTCAATCACAAACAATAACTCCTGAAACTCAAAGGCAGATAGTTAAGGTCAAAATTGAAGAAGAAGAACAGGAGAAGCAGCATGATGAGCAATTTCTTAGAATGGTTGACAAGGACTTCCCTCAGTCCTTATCCATTCAAGCTATGAAGAAACAAGCTCAGAGGTTGTACACTCTCAGACATACCTTTCAACATCAAAAAGAAAGAGTGAGGATTTGGCCAGATCCCAGGGTAAGTTCTAGAATTCACAAGAAAAACTTACCAAGTAGATATCATGGCCAAGTAAGAAAGACTTTGAATGCTGCAATCATGTTAGCCATGGTAGTCTCACCCTAGGAAATCATTGAAGAATTCAAGAGAGCTCACACATCCAAATCAACCCCTATGTCTATTCTTGAGAACAAAATGATCAAGAAGGGGTTGTTGTACAAAAGACTTGAAGATCTTCAAAAGAGTGAACTCCAGTTACTGCTCAAAGGCTCTCATCCAGATGAATTTGCATATAAAGAGATAACAACTGTTGAGATGAAGAATGGGAAGACAGTGAGGTATCTGTCTGAATACTATGGGCCTGAGTTCTTCTTTGAGGGAGAAGCAGAAGAACTCACTAAGGAGGAACAAGTGGTTCTCCTTGAGGCCTATGCAAGGGAGTCTTTCAGACTCATCAATGGGAAATAGGTTTCATGGTTGGGACAAGACTCTGTGTCCAATTTCCCCAAGACAGAGTTCCCTTTCATACTTAGCCAATCAAAAGATTAGAAACCTTTTCCTGGCCTATGCTTATCTGTCTACCTCTGAAGCTGATCAAGAGAGTATTTTTGCCAAAGAATAAGTGAGATCTTCAATAAAGTTAGAGGTTTTGGCTGCATTGGTTCAGGGGGAGTTTGTTGGACCAAAAAAAGCAATGAGCCTGATCAGAAAAACCTCTAAGTCCCACAGACATTACAACTGCTGAAGAAGATCACAACAGCTGAAGACATCAGCTGATTACAAAGGTCTGAAGACAAAGTCTGAAAGTAAAGAACTGAAGACAAAGTCTGAAGATGAAATGCTGAAGACAAAGACTGAAGACCAGAGTGATCAGCAGTTGTCACAACAGCTGAAGTTGTTAACTTCAGTAGTTGTGATGGTTTTACTTTTCAGTACTTGTAATTTTACATTTCAGTAGTTTATTGTTTCAGTAGTTTTAAGTCAGTAGTTTCATGTATTTGTACTTAGCATTCTCTGAGATGTGATCAGTTGTTGAGAACATCTCAGTAGTTTGCATATTTTAGTTGTTTTGTAAATTCTGTTAGATGTCACTATCAAGTGACATCAGCAGACGTCACATTCCTCTATATAAGGGATGTTGACCTAGCTGTATTCTAACCGAAGCATTACGCGTGAATGAAAACATTCCTTTAACAGAAATATTCTCTCTATAATTGTGATTGAGTGTTTTGCATATTCATTACTTACTTCCTTGCTTGAATTCGATCATAATTTCGTGATATTCTGCTGCATAATTCAAATCTAATTGATCCGATCCTATCAGGGTGCGGCAGCGGACTGTAGTCCAGCAGGTGGTGCGGCAACAGTAACATGATCACGTGATCCGTATCCCAATCTAAAAAATAAAAAAAAGGAACAAGAGATGACACCTGACGACTGTGGTCGTGCGGTGGTATGTCATACAGAAAGCCGACGACTGTTGTCAGGCAACGTTCTTCGGTGGCAATAGACTGTGGGCCGATAAAAACTTACGAGAAAATAGAAACAAGAAAGATGGGATATGGGCATACGGGTTTTGTGGAGAAGAAAGATTTAAGATAAGTGGCTAGAATCTAAAACCGAGAAGGATTTTTATTTAGAACAGAAAAGATAAAAGTACTAAAAGCAAAGAGAATGGGCAGGGCGGCAGTGGCGGCACGACACCCTGTCTAGGGTTTGAACGTGGTGGTGACGGCTAAGATTTGTATTTTTATAGGGGCACCGCAGGGTGTTAGAGAGCCTAGGGTGGCTCTAATACCATGTAAGATGGTAAAAGAATGAACGAATATTATTGATAGATTTGATACATTATATAAAGTTTACAATGAATCCTAAAAATCTAAACAGGTTGTGGGCTCAACCTTAATAATAATTATTACTAAACCCTAATAATAATATAATCCCTAAAAACCTAAACAGGTCTGTGGGCTCAATCCTAATAATAATCATTACTACACCCTAATTATAATATAGTCTAATAATATCAAGATAAAAGACATTTCATATATCTTCCTCTATAATATAAGAAAAACAATCAAGCAATCTACATTATAAATTTAAAACATGTATTTAAAGAAAATAAATATATAATTTATAAATTTAGAATGGGATATTTAATTCTACACACCTGTTTAGAAAAAGATAAAAATTTTAAGCAATTATCAGTCACATGACAAGTTTCATTGTTTTGTTAATAGGAATCATAAATGTGCCATGAGTTGGACCGAGTAGTTTCAAAATCTACTATCATTCTTGGAATTTTTGGCTTTTTTTTTTTCCTAGCTAGCTTCTTGCTAGACGTGGGTTAATAATATTGCAGCCCTTCTAAAAGAAAATAATAAGAAATGTTCTCTTTCTTATCCTTCTATTTTAAAATCATTTGGTGGATAGTAAGTCTAGTTTCCCCATTTGGTCGATGCAACTACTTCTTTCTCTGTATATGGTTACATTAGAGATTATAGAGAGATCGTAGAAAGATTAGTGTGAAAAATGAAGGGGTTAAGTTGATAGTGTTACTTCTTTATTTTTTTAATCGCAAAAGGCTATATAACCTTTACCCTATGGCCCATTTTTAACAACCGAATGTACGATCAGAGATGTCTGGCTTGAGGAACCCGCGGCGGTTAGTAGAAATAGCGGGATTGAAGTGTGGGGGTGGTGTTTCTAGCATTTCCATGCGATGCCGTAATCCAACCCACATCCCCTTTGCCCTAATAGTAACGACCTTGTTACACCTTTTTAGAATAATATGCAACCCATATGATTTGCTTTGATTCTTTTGTTAATTCCTTTAGGTAAACTCATACTCATTTGACTTAAATGCATATGACTTGTTTTGTATTTTGTTTATCCCTTTAAGTAAACTCATATGACCTGTTTTGTTTTTCGTATTTACTTTAGGTTATTCCATTTGATCTGTTGTGTTTTTTTCTTTTATATTCTTTTGGAAAAATACATATGACTTGTTTTGTTTTTTAGTTAATTCATTTGGATAAACCTATGTGACTTGTTCTGTTTTTTTACTAATTTCAGAACCACTTGCTTTCTTGGAGACAAAACATAACCAAACTAGCCCAAAATAAAAAAGTAGGTTGAAATTAAAAACTTTAAGAGATTATATATATTTAGTCTGTTTTTATAATAGCTAATTCACACACTTTAGTTATAATTGTAAATCTGTGTATATTTATTATTGAGTTAATTACATGATTGGTACCTGTGGTATACTCATATTGCAGAATTGGTCACAACTTTTGAGAAATTACATTATTTGTCCCAAGTGTTTGACAAATCGTAACATAATTGGTCCGTAAAATGGATGGCCATTAGTTTTTGGGGTTAAATGGATTTAAAATTACTTTTTTACCCTTAAACTAAAAGACAAAAGGCGTAACATATGGATAGGAAGATAGATATAGAGGGAGAGAGATAGAGAGACAGAGAATAGACAGACAGATAGATAGAGACAAGAGAGATATACATATAGATACAGAGAGAGAGAGACATACATATAGAGATACAGAGAGAGAGAGAGAGAGAGAGAGATAGAGATAGAGAAGATCGAGAGAGAGAGAGAGAGAGATAGAGAGATAGAGAGAGAGAGATAGAGAGGTAGATAAGAGAGAGTGATAGAGAGGGAGATAGAGAGAGATATAGACATGAGAGAGAGAAGATACAGAGAGACTAGAGAGATAGACATATATCTCTATACATATATCTATCTAGATAGATCTAGATATATATACATATATATATATAGATATATATACATATAGATATATATATATATATATATATATATATATATATATATATATATATATATATATATATATATGTATATATAGGACCCACTAAATTGTTATTTAATTAAATAAATGTCATCATCATCATCTACGAACACCCCACCGGTTTCCCCTTCGTCAACCACCATCGTTCACAGAGACCAACACCGGCAAACACCTCTACCAAGAATACCACCGGTACAACCTCCACCAATACCACAACTGGCCCATACGTATCCAACCTCCACCACTCCTTCTCTCCGGCATCGGCTGCCGCCTACGCCCCCAACGGCGGGTTGTGCAGATCTAAAGCACTCCTATCGCCATCAATAACCTCCATTACAATCATCGTCGACAACCTCTAGTACTACCACCGGTGGCTAGGAATTAATCAATCGAGGATGGTGGTGGTGTGCCAGCAGGTGGTGGTCCTAATCTAATCGAAGGGGAAGGGGATTAGGGGGTGGGAGGGGTTTAGCGGAAGATGACGGTGGTGTGCAGGCGGTGTGTAGGCGACTGTGGTGTGTAGGCGGTGGTGGTGTCCGCGATGGTTTTGTCTTCAAGATGTTGAAGATGATGATGTATGTGGACTTTTGGTGTGTATATATATAATATTAATTAATATATTATAAAATAATAAGCATAACAACATTGAAACGTAAATGTAAAACATTAAAAACATAACTAAATCGATTTAAGACCCACACTTTGTGGCATGATGTTTAATTGAAATAATAAGCGTAACAACATTGAACCACACGTGCACGTTACAACTTGTTTTTTTCGAAATTTAGAGTGTAAATCGAAACATTATGTATAAAGATGAAAAGTATAAGGGCCAAAGTTAAAAGTAAAAAAAATGTAGGGGTTAAATTGTGAAATATATAAAATTATTGGGTTTAAAACAAAAAATTAAAAGGAAAAAAAAGATATGTACAACCTCTTGTGCACATGATACAATAATTAATGCATCTCTAAGTTGATAATTAGTAATATTTAAATTATTGAAATCAAATTTTTCTCTAAATAAAAAAGATAATAATTATATGGGAATGGTTTAAATAAAAATAAGTTTAAATCTAAAATATGTAATAAGTAATCTCAATCGTCAATATATTTAATCAATGAAATTATATTATTGGGAAGAAATTTGTTAAAGTGCTACTTTAAGTATAACCACTTTAATTGACTTTTTTATAAGTTCCTCAATTTTTTTAAACGTTCGTAACTTTTATATACGAAATTACTTTTTTACAAAATTACATGATAAAAATGAGTGTTTTTTATTTTTAAAATGAGTAGAGAATCATTATAGTAAAGATAATAATTTTTTGTGTTTTTAAACTCATATGATTTCTATCCGTCATTATGTCTTTTTATTAGTTATTGTATTTTTCTAAAGTGATTTATTCTAAAAAATATAATTTAAAAATAACACTATTGTGTGTTGTTAGATCTAGGAACAATAGATCTAGATTATTTTGTATAGACTTAGAACTTTAATCAATACTTGTAATGAATGATTGTAATTCATTATTTTGATGTGCATTGTGTATATAGGTTAACCCATATGTGTATTGATCTGTATATGTTTGCAGGTACAAACATTATTCTCGGTCAATTACTGAAATTGACCAAGTGTAAGAAACATCTACGGATGAACATTTTGTTCTTCCGTAGATATGTTTCTTACAAGTAAGAAACATCCGAAGATCATCTGCGGATGAACAATTAACTCTGGAGTTCAAGTGAAAATCAGAGTTCAAGTAAAGACTCCTGCGAATGAGCAAACTCCTACGGATGAGACAATACCTTCAGAAGACTGAATACCTTCGGAAGACAATACCTTCGGAAGACTGAATACCCTCGGAAGAACAAACACCTACGGAAGACTATGCAGCTGCGAAGTCCAAACACTTGTATTTAAATAATGCAAGTGTTACAAGTCAACAAGACAGTTGTGGGAATCCCAAGAGATCTGGTGTTTTCTTAACTGAAACACATGTGCCTACAAATATGGATCCTAGGTTTCACATCAATCAACGACACATGAACACATACAACCAAGAATCAATACGGAAAAACCAAACGTCAAATCACACAAACATAAACCCTAGCAGCCGTCACATCAACATCAACACGTTTGAAGCATTTATTTTTCATTATTTGTTCATCTGTAATCATTAATCAATTCAATGAAATACGTGTGAATCAGATCTTTTCTTTTGCTTATTAATTGTGTTCTTCTCATTGTGTTTGTCATTATCATTAACCATTATATTTGATATATAGTTATTAAAACAATTAAACAAGGTTAATGTTGATCCCGCAAACAATAACTTGATTCCTCTATTAACACCGATAATTCCTGATTGCGATCCTTGGATTCACAGGTGGTATCAGAGCCAAGTGCTCATTGATTTAGATCGATTGATCTATCAGTGTTTAATTGTTTGCTTGTTTCACTAGATTTGTCAATTTTTGCTGATTAGATCTATTGTTTTTAAGAATATTGTTTTTGTGTGAATTGATTAAAACAGTGAATTGTCCTTCAGCAAGTACTGTTTCATTGCTTGATTAACTTGGGTCAATATTCAAATCAATTGAATAGTAGATCTTGGTTATTGATTGACATTCATAAATTGTTCAAGTTTATTTGAACAAATACATTAACAAATTTTAGATTCAACAAATCAAAACATGAGTAACTTTGGTGGATCATCATATCAACCTCCAAAGTTGGAAACAAAAGCAGATTTTAAATCCTGGAAAATCAAGTTCAAGAATCATGTGAATTATACAAATTCTGACTTATGGGTATTAATAACTGAAGGTCCTTATATTCCACCCACTCTTGGGCTAGATTATAGTGACAATAATCAACCTATAAGTACAAAGGATCTGTCACCTGATGATATTAAGAAGGTTAAAGTCAATATTAAGGCATACAGCTTACTTAGTATGGCTTTACCTGAAGAAATATTGATCAGATGTGAGAATTACAAAACAACAAATTCCTTGTGGAAGATTCTTCATACACTCTTTAAAGGGAGTGATGAAACCAGAAGCATTAGGAATGACACCCTTCGTTCACAATATGAAGCCTTTCATCATATTGAGGGTGAATCAATTCCTTAACAACTTCATAGATTTATGCAACTTATAACAGAGATGAATATCTTGGAGTTGAAATATACAAATGAGGAATTAAACAAGAAAATGCTCCATACTTTGCTGAAAGTCAAAAGCAAACTGTGTCCATGTTCAAGAACACCATTGATCTCAAAGCAACTGGTTTAGATACATTGGTAGCTAAAGTTGAGGCTCTTGAAATGAATGAAAAATCAAGAAACAAGAGTGTGAGAACTCATGTCTCTCCCTATCACTTTAAAGAAACAAAAAGTGCTGGAAGTGCCTTCATTTCCAACAATGATAGTGATAACTCTTGTACTTTAAGTGAAGATGAAGAGGAAGTAAGTTTCTATGCATCAAAGCCTTCAAAGAAATCTTCTCAAAGTAAGTCAAGAAAAGAAAAAGGAAAAACTGATGATCGAAGAGATACATCATCAGCAAAGCCTTCATCAAATAACAACCAAACAAAGCCCATCACTGTTATTCTGGACTCTGAAGAACAAAAAGCAGCTTTTGCAGCTCTCAGTTCAAGTTATCAAGCTTATCTGGGAAGCTCATTAAGATCTGCCAACATTTGCCAGCAAGACTTGGAAGAACTACATCCAGATGTAGTGGACGAGATGGATCTACAATGGCCAATGGCAATGACTGCTTATAGAGCCAAACAATATCCCAGGAGAAATAAAAATTTGGCTGCTGCAAGTAAATCATCAAAGATTGGTGTTGATAAGTCAAAGGTTAGATGCTTCAAGTGCAATCTCTATGGACACTTTTCTAGAGAATGCAATCAACAATCAAATCCTGATTTGACACAACATCAACAACATCAGTCTCACCAACCATCATCATCTCAAAGATCTTTCAGACAACCACAAATTACCAACTCATCCCCACCAGCCACAAATACATCAGCAGGAACAAGTAACTCTAAAGAAACTTGGCTGATCATACTTCAAGATGGAACCTGTGACTGGAGTATGTATGAGAAGGAAGTCTTGGAAGAAAATCAAGCTTTAATGGCTCACATGGAAAACAAGTTCACCCATGGCTAGATAGGTAAGAGATAGGTTATGTTCATCAATATGTGTTGAGGAAGTTGAAAGATATAGAGTCCATGCTCAACAACTGGGTGATAAAGTTAAAGAAACAATGATTTTGAATGAATCTCATGTAAGAGAACGTAAATTATATCAAATCAAAATTAACTCTTTAGAAAAGGATTTAGATAAACTCGTTTCAAAAAATTACAGTTTAAAAGCACAAGTTGAGCATCTAACAACTTCCTTAACTAAATCCATGACTGATCATGCATCAACTGAAGTGAAACTTCAGAAGTTTCGACTTTCATTTGAGCAGTATGAGAAATTATTAAATTCTCATATTGAATCAAAGAACAGGTATGGGTTAGGATATAATGCTGTGGCACCTCCTATAAACAATAATTACTCACCTTTACCTGAATCAATGACAAATAACTTGTCAAATCATTTTGTGCCAAGCACCAAGTTTGAAACAAACTCTAATCAACAAGTTATTCATAATAAAACTGAGGTGAATGAAACTAAGTCTTCTGAATAAGAAAAGATTAATCAAAATGACTCAGAATTTGACTTTGATAAGTGTAATGACTTGGATGATTCTGATAAACATGATGATGATCTACTGAACATTGGTAAGATTGTTATTTTTGAAACAAACATTCCAAAAGTCCTTGAAGAAACATTCATTCCTAAAGTTCTTGAAGAAACAAAGTTGCCATATCCTCCAAAACAAAGAAACATGCTGAAGACTATTTGCAAGAGAATAGCTCAGCTAAATGAAGGTCTTCAAGAACTTCACAGCAACAAAAATCTTCAAATGAATAAACTAAAAAATGTGTACCTACTGAGGCAGTACAAACAGTTTCGGTAGATAAAGGAAGAAGAAGCAATCAGTTGATCTTCAACGGAAGAAGAAACCTTCTTCAGTAGAACTGCGGAATACCAATCTACTGGTTCAGTAGATGATCTACGGAAGGCAAAGTTTGTAGCAAACAAATCAAAGCCTGAAAAGCTGAAAGAGGATAAATCAACTTCAAAACTGGAAAAGGATGCAAAGCCTTAGAAGTTGACAAAGAAGAAGAAAGTAACTGATTCTGACAAAGAATCATCGAGATGTATTGCAAATAGTGTGATATGAAAAACCACAATACTGAAGATTGTTACTTCAGTAGTTATTGTTCTATTTGCAATATGAACAATCACATGACATCTGACTGCTACTTCAACAAACATTGTGCTATTTGTAACAAAAATAACCATTCAACTCAGGAATGTTATTTAAACATAAATAACAAGACAAAGAGCACAAAAAAGAAACAATCAGATAAAGCTGAATCAGACACTCAATCTACTGATTGTGAAAAAGATTCAAAAATTAAGAAGCCACAACAAAAACAAAAGCCAAAACCAAAGGAGAAAACATCCACTGATGTTTAACCTTTGAAGAAAAGAACAACATCTCAGCAATCAAAAACACCTCACAAAAGGGTGGATTTGACTAAAAAAGAAACAAATGATGAAGATGCTTTCTTTGATGAATTTGAAAAGGGAACTCATGTACCTCATTCAAAATCAAAAGATAATGAAACTTTCAACTATCAAGATTCATTATCAAAACCAAAGCATCAAACCAACAAAAATAAGGTGAATGAAGAAGAGATTGAGAAACCACGACCTAGTTCAACAACCTCATCTTTAACAGAATCATCCTCACCTGAAACAACTCAGAATGAATCAAACAAAACTAAAATTAATACTAAAACTTCAAGACTTATTCATGAAGGAGTAACAATTTAGACCCTGCTGGTAAACCCAAAATCATTAAGGCTTAGGTTGTCAATTCTAACTGATTTCTTTCTGTGTGCAGGAACAATCTTGGAGAGCTGACAACAAGTGGTATGTTGACAATGGTTGTTCCAAGTATATGACAGGAAACTGTTCACTTCTCCATGACTTCAAGCATAAAAAATGCCTCATATGTGGCGTTTGGTGGGGATAAGAATGGAGGTAAAATAGTTGGTGAAGGAATGGTAACTAAAAGTGTGCTCAAATTTGAGAAAGTAATATATTGTGAAAATCTGCAATATAATTTACTGAGTGTGTCTCAAATTTATGATCAAAATTATACCATATTATCTGATAACACTAACTGTTACATTCTTAAGCCAGGTTTTTCTGTTCCAGAAGATTGGATCCTTCTTAAAGTATCAAGAAAAGGAAACACATATGTTTTGGATATGAACAACACCTCACTCACAAGACATGAAACATGCCTCCTATCTAAGTCATCAGAAGATGAATCTCAAATTGTGGCATAGAAGGCTTGTTCATTCTAACATGAAGAACATGAACAAATTGGTGAAAAATGACTTAGTCATTGGATTGCCAAAGAAAGAGTTTTATTGTTCAAACCATTCTCCTTCTTGTTATAAAGGAGAACAACATAGAGTATCTCATAAATCCAAAATTATCAATACAAACACTACATCGCTCAAATTGCTTCACATGGATCTGTTTGGTCCAACCAATGTGATGAGCATTGGAAAGAGGCAATATTGTTTGGTGATAGTTGATGATTTCACTATATTCACATGGGCCTTCTTCTTAAAACAAAAGAGTGAAACATCAGAAACATTAATGGACTTTGTCATCAAGATTGAGAAACAACTTGATTTAAAAGTTAAAATTTTCAGAAGTGATAATGGGACTGAATTTGTTATACTGACTTAGATTCCTTTTGCAGGAATAAAGGTATTGCAAGCCAATTCAGTGCACCAAGAACTCCACAACAGAATGGAGTTGCTGAAAGAAGAAACAGAACACTTATTGAAGCAGCAAGAACAATGCTAGTTGATTCACAATTACCAATCATCTTTTGGGCTGAAGCAGTGGATACAGCATGCAATGTTCAAAATAGGACATTGATTGTCAAAGAACATAATAAAACATCTTATGAGCTTTTATTTAAAAGAAAACTTTATATAGAATATCTTAGAACTTTTAGGTGTCATGTATCTGTTTTAAACACAAAAGAACAATTGGGAAAATTTTCAGAAAAAGCCTATGATGGTTTCTTAGTTGGATATTCTTCAACATCTAAATCTTATAGGATCTACATTCCACAACATAACATTATGGAAGAAACTCCTAATGTATCATTTGATGAATCCTTATTTCCTAAATCAGTTAAAGGATCATCATGGTTGTTTGATATAGATATACTAACAGACTCATTTAACTCTAGTTATTTGAATAATGCAGGATCTGATAATACATGTTATCCATTTGTTTCCCTAAATATGAATGAAGTATCATTATCTGCTGATCCTCCAAGGATACACACATCAAGTATACTAGAACAAGGAACAACAAATAATGACAATGATGATGCACAAGTCCAGCAAACTGAATGCACATCCTCAGATGGAAACATTCATCAGCAGCTACTGACTCTGCATCTGTAGATGTACATTGTGTATCCGGAGATATGAATAATATCTCAGCAACTGTTCCATGCTCTCAAGAAGATACAACAAACATTGGAAATGATTCATTAAGTCCTCATATACCATCCGTAGAAGTTCATGTAACTCCTACAAAAGAACAAAATGCTTTTGGAGAAGTTCCTACGGAAGATATTAATGATGCTCCTGATGTTCAAACTCAGGGAAGACCACTCCATACCCAATGATGAACAGGAGGAACACTTTGACTACTTCCTAAATTCATCAACTGGATTTCTGCATCAATGAATATAACTAACTTGGAATCATCTATTCCAGTTGTATCAACTCCAACAACAAGAATTCATAAGACTCATCCAGTAAACAACATTATTGGTGATCTTGACAAAAGAACTACAAGAAGCCAAAATGGAACTACAAACATCTGTCTTTTCACTTGTTTTCTTTCACAAGTGGTTCCTTCAAACATCACAGCTGCTCGAAAGGACAATAGTTGGATTGGAGCTATGCAAGAAGAGCTTCAACAATTCGGAAAGCAGAAAGTCTAGAATCTAGTTGATTTACCTGAAGGCCAACATCCAATTGGAACAAGATGGCTCTTCAAAAATAAACTAGATGACAGAGGTATAATTGTGAGAAATAATGCAAGGTTGATTGCACAAGGTGTCACACAAGAAGAAGGAACAGACTATGATGAAATTTTTGCACCAGTTGCAAGAATTGAAGCCATAAGAGTATTCCTAACATATGCATCGTATAAGAAGTTGCAGGACCGGTGAAGGGTGTGCACTTACAACACAACAACACAATAAGGAGAGTTGCTTAGAACACTTAACAGATCAAATAGGGAACTGGTTAACTAGTTAATGAAAGAAGCTAAGAACACAAGTAATTATAAGACAGAACAAGATTGCAAACAACACAAGTATTTAGTTTTCAAGAATGGTGTATATTGCTTCTCAAGTTCTATTACAAGTTACAAAGCATCGATTGAAAGTTACAAGTACTTGAGATACTTTATACTACATCCTACAGCCGGCCATACTTTGAAGGCCAACTGGATACAATTGACTAGACAACTACAAAATCAAATGTAGAGTCAAAAGGCATATCTGCCTTTTGACTTGTGACTATGACATGCCATAGCTCACATCCTAATATATTACAAAAAGGATAAAAGTACATAAAGTAGAAAGCATGGACTCGAAACCTCAATGTACAGTTACTAAAAGCATGGACCTTTCACCAACTTATGTAAGTTGGTGACTTTACAGAGTTGCAGCGGAAAGGTGGTCCAGCTTTATGGTAAAGTATATCAGATAAAAGCATGTCTTTAAAAGTCTTCGGAAGAAATCTGTCTTCACTCTTTGGCTTCGGAAGACTTTGTCTTTGAAGCTTCGGAAGACTTCACTTTTGGCTTCGGAAGATATTGGCTATGACTTCGGAAGATTTTACACTTAGAATATTTCTAGTGCATGGTGTAAAACTTCCGAAGAATTTCTACTTCAGTTCTTTAGTGCATGCTTGCAGAGAGACTTTGGATGTTTTGGCTGCATCAGACTTATAGGAATCCTTACAAACTCCCCCTAGGCTGATGCTACCTAAACATTTAGAATATCTTCATATGTTTGTATTCTTCAGCACAATAATGACCATACCCTTCTTCATTAGATGGTCAGGATCATTCAGACTCTCATAATATCTTCTTATCTCAAAGAGATCATGCTGAGGTAAGTTGATTATGTCTTGTCATGTATAGACATTCTCAACACCTTGATCTCTAATCACATGCCATCTCTCTGGATTAGTAGTGAAGGTCTAGGATAAGATGGGTGTTCTAGCTGCAAGAGGAGCCACTTGTATTGGAGTTGATTGGGCTGCCTCTTCATGCACTTCCTCAGGTTGATCTGACTCAGCCTGAGGTGTAGAGGTGGATGATTCAGGCTTCTTCTTCTTAGACTTTGGTTTAGAAGCCATCCTATTCTTCCTCTTAGAAGACTAGTCTGCAGCACCTTGTTGATCATCCTTGTCTTTCTTAGTTGGGTGTTCCTCCCTCACATGTTCAGAAGGAGATGGAGTTTGACCCTGCTGTGGATAAGAAGATGAAGCTTGCTGAGGCTCAGCAGGAGGTCCAGGTTGTGTTGTCTCAGGTTGTTCAACCTTAACCTCCACTTCAGGTGGGATTTGACTTGGAGGAGAGTATAAGTCAATCAGCTCTCCACTCTTGATCTTCTGCTTGATTACCCTGATATGCTCATCCATTGTGGATAGAGTCATAGGGCCAAGTCTCCTTCCGGAGAATCCATACAGCTTCAAGAAGCTCATCATCCTTTGTCTGTCAGTAGACTTTTTCATACTCTTTTGGATGATAGCTCTTGACTTTGCAGCATCTTCCCTCATCTTTCTCTTTGTTGCCTTTTGTTCTTTGAGCACTTGAAGTTCAAGCTGTTTGAGATACTCAAACTCAATGTACTCAAAGGACAAGGGAAGAAATGCAGATGCCTGGTAGAGACCTGTGGCACTCAGGTAGTTGATTATGTTTTGTCTATCTGCTTCCTTATCTACCTGAGGTTCTTGTGTAGCAGCCACATCCTCTTGCACAGGACTTTCCTGAACTGGGGAGAGAGTTGGAGCATGCTTGTATAATCTTTTCTGTCTCTTCTTTTCTTTGAATTGGAGAAGTAATCTTGCATCCTCTTTTTCTTTCATCTCTCTTGACACTTCCATGTCAGCTAGTTCATTTAATTGCTCTAAGGGGAGAGATATAATCTCATCTATGTTGTAGTTCCTGGTCTGCAGGTAAGTAATCTTGACTGCCCTCAACTCATCATCTTGAGAGTTTGGTCTGGGGGCAGCCCTAATTACAGCTTGCATAAATCGTGAAGACCCAGATGAACTTTCTCCCCTTAGCTTCCTCTTCATCTATATCTCCTCCTCCTTAATCTCCTCAGGAGTCAAGATCCTTTTCCCTTTGTCACCCACAGACCTTTGTGACTCAGGATGGATAGAGGTTTGGCCTTCATTGCTTGGTGTAGCATCAAGCTCTCCAAGACTGGCCGAGAGGCTGTGAGACAACTTCACCAGCAGGTGTTTCACTGAGGGAATGAATTTCTGAAGTAGTTGTTGGTGTGACAAGGCTCTCAGGCTCTATCACCGGGCCTTCAGCCAAGGTTTTCCCTTTGAAGCTAATCTCAGGGTCTACCTCAGCATCCAGTTGACCAATGACATTACCTGATTGCCTTTGTCTCCTTCTAACCATGAACTCTTCAGTAATTCTCTCTTAAATCCTGAGTGCTAACATGTTAGCTTGTCTTGATTTTCTTGGGTTGACAAGTGGCATGTTGATCAGGTCAAGACCTTCATAGTAGTCCAAAGTCTGAAAATTGAACACTTCTTGCTGCCTTGAACTCTGTGAAGAATGAGGGCTCTTCTATCAGCATCATACCTCCACCCAATAATGTAGTTTGAAGTTCCTTGAGGTGGAGATGACACAGCCCTTAGAATGCCTTCCTCAAAGAGACTCCTAATGACAAAGTCAATTATGTCCACATTAACGTGAACTTGAGGAAGTTGCTGAGTATGCACAGTTGCAAGTGAGGATGGTGAATCCTCAATGTCCATACTCCTTGAAGAACTCCCAGGTTCTGTGACTGTAATGACTTTCTCCCCCTTTTTGGTAGCATCACCCTCTTGCATAGGTGAGCTAGAGGTTAGGTCAACCACATTCACAGGTTCTTGTGTTCCTGGTTGAGCTTTTCTTAAAGGTCTCCCAGCTAGTTTTTCCCTGAGATAAGATATCTCAAGTTGCTGATCATTGACCCTATTATGCAAGGTAGTCACCTGAGATTCAAGGTGACTAACCTTAGAAACTAAATAGGAGCATGTTTTGACAGTTTTTGCACCTTTAGTCTCAGATTCCCCTCTTCTTCATCAGAAGAATCATTGGGGGATGAGATGATTGGACCAAAGTCCTCTCTCTCACCACCAACCTCAGGTTCTTGGCTGCTAGATTTCCTCTGCACATTGACATTCTCAGTTGAGGTGTCAATGGGCTGAGTTGCCATGGTTGAGGTCTTAATGATGTAATTACTTTCAGAAGTGTGAGCCTCTTCCATATGCATATCCTAAACAGGTTCAAAAGTATCCACCTCAGTTATAGGTGACTGATGTGAGCTAGACAAAGGAGACGCAGTAGTACTCATCTCTCTTTGAGTAGGGGATGAGTAGAGAGACTCATGGTACCCACTGAAACCTAAGTCTTCATCAGTATAGAATGAGAGGTTGGGAATGGGTTGATTTAAGTCTAATGGCTGGGGATGGTAACTGTCCCCTGAAGGTTGTTCACTTGAATGTTGAGACTCAAAGTGAAGGCTTAAGGCAGTTGGGCTTGTGAGCTCATCAGGGTGAGCATGAGGAACCTCAGCCCTGATTGTTGAAGAGATGGGAGTGGTTTGCTCCTCAAGGGAAGTGGGAGCTCTAGTGTCCACTTTCTCCTGTATGGGTGAGTATATGGGGGCCTGCACAGACTCAATAACTTGAGTAGGGTTTTGTTTGGATTTTCTTTGGTAGGTGAGGGTGACTTGGGGCCTTTTTGGTGGTTGAGAGGTAAAAGGTGTGGGTTCAACACTAGCTTGTGTTGCTAGGTTGTCACCTTGAGCAATGAGCTCTAACATTTTTGGGACAACGACTGTGTCTACCCCTGAGAAGCCTACAGTTGGCTTCTTCATAATTTTAAAGATGTCGGGCTTCATCTGTCCCAATTTAAGAATATTATCTATTTCCTTCAACTATGAGCCCAGTTCATAGTTGAGAATGTGTTGAACATATCTAGGAAATATATAATATTCTAAGTAGTCCAAGTTAGCAAGCAAGTTTGTATAAACAAATTAAGAGTACCTGAACTTGACCCTTTGAACTATTCCATGTACTATGAAGGAGAGATCCTCAGGAATCTGGTCCCACCCTCCATGCTTGTTTGACAAGCTGTGGATAACCACATGAAGCAGGTATGTCCACTGGGATGAGACCTTCCCTTTCCTGAAGGTCTTTACAGAGAAATCTCCCTCATAGCCCATCTGCTCAAAGGAATGATTTACAGCTTCCTTTAGGAAGGACAACTCATCTTCTTCATCATCCAACTGCAAATGAGTGTTAATGATGGCCGGAGTGATGAAGATTGTCCTCCCTTGCACTGTGGCAGACAGTGCCTTCTCCCCATCCATAATGACCGCTTGGCAGGTCTTCCAAAATTCTAGCAGATGATCCTCATAGAGAGTAGGATCAATGGTTAGGGAGATGGAGATTTGTTTGATTGAGCTAAGAAACGGCAAATCTCTGAGAAACTTTCATCTTTCTCAGAGCTTAACAGAGCAACTTGGTTATGTTGCCTGTGAAGTTGCATGGAGAAATATGGGTTGTTTATGATGTTTAGGTTGGCCATTTTAGAAGCTTAAGGATGAAGAAAGATGAAGAAAAAAAGTGGTTTGGGAGAATTTAGGTTTAAGAAAAAGTGTAATTGAGGAAGATAGTGAAAGAGGGGGGGAACCGTTGGGCATTTATGTGAAAAGGATTTGAGACAAAGTTAATGAAAGAGGATAAACTTTGAAATCCGGATGTAGGTCCCACCTCTGAAAAGTAGTTTACTTTTGCCCAAAAAGTAGTTTTCTAGGAAGTCGAGACATCTTCCGAAGGTTATTGCTTCGGAAGTTCTGAAGAAAAAGCTTCCGAAGGCAAATTGGCTTCGGAAGAGATTTCAAAGATTTTTGAAAATTTTGCTTCGGAAGATAGTTTTACACTCAGAGATTTTTTATTCTAAGAAGAATAAATACTTCTGAAGGTAAATTGCATTCGGAAGAAACTTGTTCTTTGAAAACATACAAAGTACTTAAGTTGATTTTAAGCTTCGGAAGATATTTCAGATAATTTCTTCTGAAGGTAAAATTACTGAAGCAATTATTTGTTTACTAAGATATAAACTACTTCTGAAGGTAATTTCAAAGTCTTCCAAAGAGATCAAGATTTTAAAAAATCTAAGAAAAGTCTTTTGAAAAGATTTTTCTTCCAAAGAAAAGAAAGGGCTTATGAAGGTGATATAATAGACAACTTAGGACACACAAGTTTTAGAAATAAATATGATTAAGTTTTAAGAAAAGCTATTCAAAGTTAATCATCCCAATAGCTGATACAAGATATTTAAATCTCTGCTCATCAAAAGCTTTGGTGAACAGATCACCATATTGTTCATTTGTGTTAACTTTGACTAGTTTGATTAATCCCTTTTCAAAGTTATCTCTAATCAAATGATACCTGATATTAATGTGCTTTGTCCTTGAGTGCTGCACAAGATTCTCTGTAATGGAGATAGCACTATTGTTGTCTATGTAGATGGGAGTCTCTTTAAAGTTAAATCCATAGTCCAGCATCTGATTTTGAATCCAAAGCACTTGAGCACAGCAACTTGCAGCAACAATGTATTCAGCCTCAGCAGTTGATGTAGACACACAGGATTGTTTCTTGCATTGCCAAGAGACTACTCTTCCACCAAGAAATTGACATCCCCCTGATGTAGACTTTGCAGTCATGTTGCAACCACCATAGTCACTATCTATATAAGCATACAGATTAAAGTCAGAATTCTTTGGATACCAAAGGCCAAGTGATGGAGCACCTTTGAGATATCTTAAAATTCTTTTGACAGTGACCAGATGTGACATCTTGGGGTTGGCTTGATATCTTGTATAAATGCATGTAGCAAACATGATATTTGGCCTGCTAGCTGTGAGGTACATAAGAGACCCAATCATTGTCCCTAAAGGTGTTCATCAACAACACTCCCCCTCAAGATCAGGTCCAAGGGAGTGATTTCTGGCTATGGGTGTCTTAGCAACCTTACAATCAGTCATGTTAAACCTTTTAAGTATGTCATGTACATACTTTGACTGACTTATGAATATGACATTGTCAACTTGCTTCACTTGAATTCCTAGAAAGAAATTGAGTTCCCCCATGGCACTCATTTCAAATCTGTCCTTCATCAGTTTCTCAAAGTCTTTGCAGAGCTTTGGATTAGTTGAACAAAAGATAATGTCATCTACATATACTTGAACTAGCATTATGTCATTTCCTGTTCCTTTGATGAAGAGAGTTCCATCTATAGTACCTCTTTTGTAGCCATGTTGACAGAGATACTGAGATAGAGTCTCATACCATTTTTTTGGTGCTTGGTGCAGCCCATATAGAGTTTTATCAAGCCTGCAGACATAATCAGGATGATCAGGATCTGCAAACCCAGGTGGTTGTTTGACATATACCTCTTCATCAATCACCCCATAAAGAAAAACACACTTGACATCAAGTTGGTAGACCTTGAAATTCTTGGATGCAGCAAAAGCTAGGAATATTCTAACAGCTTCAAGTATTGCCACATGAGCAAAAACATCTGTATAGTCAATTCCTTCTTCTTGAGAATATCCTTGAACAACTAGTATTGCCTTGTTTTTGATGACAAGTCTTCTATCATCCTTCTTGTTCCTAAAAACCCATTTGGTTCTTATTATAGTCTTCCCTTGAGGAAGAGGACATAGGTTTCAAACCTTTTGCCTTTTGAATTGAAGCAGCTCCTCTTGTATAGCTTCAACCCAACTTCCATCCTTTAGAGCCTCATCAATTTTTTTTGGCTCTATCTGGGACAAGAAACAAGAGTGAAGACAAACATTTGCTTCATGGGTTTGTCCTCTTGTTCTCACCCCTGAATCAACATCTCCAATGATGTTTGTGGTAGGATGAGACTTGTGGATCCTTAGCTGAGGGATCATAGCAAGTTGCTTAGACAGATCTAGATTTGAAAATTTTTGATCTAGCAAAGAAGATTCACCCTCCACATCACCACACTTATCAAGATTGACTTGATCCAATGAGTGTGTGACATCATTGATGTTGTCTTCAATGCAGTGGTTATCAGCATCAAGAAATTCTTGATCACTTTCACCACCACCATTTTCTCCAACATTTGAAGCTCCTTCTTCTGAGTTTTGTGCCTCTAAGCTGGAATTTGAAGTCACCCAAGAAGCATCAGCAGAATTTGTCATTGATATGCTGGTAGAAGCTTCATTTGCAGGAATAGTTACCACTGGAGCTGAAGATGTGTAACCTGAGGGTCTTCTTAGCTCAAATCTTGGGTCAGGATCACCTGTTGGTAATATATCTGTAGATCCTGAAATATTCTCACAAGATTTGTTAAAACAGTTAGTAACTAAATTAAGATCAAATAGCCAATCCGGACCAGAACCTTTCACACTGGGAGTGTGCTCACTGAAAGTCACATTGGCTGACTCCTCAACCACTCTAGTTTTGAGATTGTATACTCTATAAGCCTTAGCTTGAGAAGAGTATCCAATAAAGTGTCCATCATCTGATTTCTCAGCAAACTTGGCAATTTGATCCTTGGTATTCAAAATGGTGCAAGGACATCCAAATGACCTGAGAAAACCAATGAAGGGTTTTCTCTTGTGCCAAAGATCATAAGGAGTCTTACCATGTGTCTTAACCACTAAAACTCTGTTTTGCACATAACAAGCAGTGTTTATTGCCTCAGCCCAGAAGGTGATGGGCAGTTTAGAGTTAGAAACATAGTTCTTGCAGCTTCAATTAGTGTCTTGTTTCTCCTCTCAACAACACCATTTTGCTGAGGAGTCCTGGGAGCACTATATTATCTTGTAATACCTTTTTCATCACAAAATGTATCAAGGATTTGATTCTTGAATTCAGTTCCTTGATCACATCTTATAGTTTTGACATTGTGATCACATTGATTCTCAATCTTTAAGATGAAATTCTTCAGAATCTCAGGAGTCTCATCCTTAGTTCTAAGAAAGAAGACCCAAGTGAATCTTGTAAAATCATCTGTGATCACCAAACAATAAGAGGTCCTTCCTAGACTCATTACACTGGTGGGGCCAAAGAGATCCATATGTAATAAGTGTAGGGGATTAATGATGGAGTTTCTTTCCTTTGGCTTGTAAGATACCTTGTGTTGCTTCCCTTTTAGGCATGCAACACAGTGGTCGTCACTTGTAAACTCTTTCTTTGGATTCCAGTTACCAAATCATTCTTAATTAATTTATTTATGTTTTTAAAGTTTATATGACATATTCTTTTATGCCAGAGGAAAGATTCATCATTATTTGCTTTAGATAGAAAGCAGGAAATTTCTCCTGAGGGAGAAGTTTCTTACAAGTCCATCTTGTACATGTTCCCTTTCCTGAGAGCTCTTAGCAAGATGTGCTCATGAGGAATGACCACCCCGGGCCTGAGAACAATGCACTCATGCTCAGTAAAGAGCATGTTATGACTCTAATCACAAAATTGGGATACACTCAGAAGATTGTACCCAAGCTCCTTGACAAAGTTTACCTTCTCAATGCTGAGCTTACCATTTGTGACCTTGCCCCTTCTAGTAATGTAACCTCCTGCATCTCCTCCAAAAGCAACTGGTCCTCCATCAATTCTTTCAAACTTTTGGAGTAGTGACCCATTGCCTGTCATGTGCATGGAACAGCCACTATCAATGATCCATACATTTCTGTTTGTCTTGAGCTGTCCCTGCACAAAAGAGATGATTAGTTACATTTGGAAACCCAAGCCTCATTGGTCTTGGGCTCATCAAAAGAAGTTGAAGACAATGCAACAATAATTGATCCTATAGTCATGCTAGAGGGATCATTTGCTGATGTTGATGAAGAACTTTCAGCCGCTTGGTCTTTCTTTGACTTTCATACCACCTTTGGAAGCTTAGACTTGACCTTCAATAGTTCAGAAGTTTTGATGACTTCGGTAGTTTTGATGGCTGGCCCTTCGGAAGATCTTGCTTTCACTGCAGCAGGCTTCAGTGCTTCGGAAGTATTCCTTTATTCCGAGACCAAATTTTTTTCCGAAGGCAAGTTTCCACTTGTCTTCTTCTTCATTTTGGAGCTTCCGAAGGAAACAGATTTTCCTTCCGAAGCTTGCTTCTTCTTCTCCAAACTCTTAGAAGTTTCTTTCTTGGTCATGTGGAGAGTACTCCTTGGATTGTAAACACAATCTTTAGCAAGATGAGAGGTACTCCCACACATAACACAATCCATTTTCTTCCTTCTAGGAGTTCTTCTTTATGAACAAGGCTGAACTTGATCACTTTCCTTCTCCATCTTCACCTTGCAGATGCTGTGGCAATTCTTGTGGGGTTAGAACTACCTTTGGAGCAGGATGGTTCAGGTTGTACAGCAGCAATGCACAACTGATTAGCCTTCTTCTTGATGATGGGATGATTTGGACATGAACTAGAACTCTTGTTGATGGAGTTCAAGTTTATGTCTTCAGCCTTTACTACTTCAAATCCTGCAGAGATGAAGAGTTGTTTCTGTGCAGAATTGAAGGTAGCCTTGATCTCTTGAGCCTTTTTAGACTTTCTTTTGGCCTTCCTGATCAAGTTCTTTCTTCTTGACTTGGTCATCCCAACAGCTTTGCTCTCCTCAAAGAGATGGTGACCCTTCTTAGAATGCTCTTCTTCACTCTTCTCAGAGTCATTCTCCACCATCTCCTCTTCATCCTCTTCAGTCACAAGATCTATGAGGGGAAGCTCATCTTCACAAGTTTCACAGCTAGGAGATCTTACAGACAAGATTGTGTGTGGAGGAGCTATCTCACAAGATCCTAGTCCCTGCTTATTTTGATAACAAACTTTTGCATGCAAGGATAAGGATATTATGTTCTTGAAGGTCTCTTCTTCAAGAACACATTTTTCTGCCTTGGCTTTGTTGATCACAAGCTCAGCCTGGCATTCAGTTAATTTAGTAATGAGATCTTTGATCTGAGTCCTGTAGTTTGTATGCTCATGTTTAAGAGTTGAAATGGCTTTCTCTAAGTCCTCTATCTTTAGTTTATAGTCATTTTCAGCTCTTTTTAAATCAGCTTTTAAAATATTTCAGGACTCAAGGTCAGATCTCATTTCTAAATTATAGGACATGTATCTATTAACTTTAGCAATGCATTTAGGAGTACAAAGATGTTCCAATACCTTAGCTTCATCGTGGTCTGCCATGAGTGCTTGGTTTGGAGATGCATCTTCTACTTGAAAGCTCCAGTCAAAGCCTCCTTCTTCAACAGCAACTGTAGCTTGCTGCTTTGGCTTCTCATTCTAGGAGGCTTTCTCAGTGTAGTTTGGTCTGGTTTGTGCTTGGCCACCATTTGTCCTTGGTACCTTACACTCTCTTGCAAAGTGTCCCATCTGATTACAGTTGTAACACTTTACTTTGCTTTTGACCAGCCCAAACTTTCCACTGGCTGTATTGCTTGGAAACTTTCTCACTGTCCTCTTGTAGAACTTCTTGGCTCTATGAGTGAGAAGAGCCATCTGCTGACTATCTCCATATACTCCAGATCATCTGGATGGATACAGTCCAAATCTTCAAGAGTGAAGAGAAAGTTGCCTGAAGTTTCATCAGCAAAGACAAAGGCATGAGAAGAACTTGTCTCTTGGAAAGGACTTCCTTGAGTGTAGCTTTCCCTTTGAGTCTCTGGGAAGGTGATGAAAGGGCCCTTTTGTGAGTTGTCAGGGAAGCATATAAGATGATGCTGTGGTTCAATGCTTTCCCTTTCAACCACATGGAGGGCTAAACTCAGTTGATTGTTGGAGTTACCAGATGAGTTTTGCATGTTCATCTCAATCTGGTAGCCACTAAGAATACCATACAGCTCTGTGAGAGTAAGAGTCTTAAGGTTCTCAGTCCTCTTGATAACAACACAATAATGTGTCCATTGTCTAGGAAGAGAGGACATAAAATTCCTTACAATGATCCTATTCTCAAGAGTTACTCCAACATACATTAGAGTATCCACAATCTCAACATACCTGAAATATTGTTGAGTCATGGTTTCACCGGCCTTGAAGGTGAAGTTTTCAAACTACTGCTTCAGGAGATCCTTCTTGTTCTCTGTTGCTTCACTACCTCATACATTAGCTTCAGTGCCTCCCATAGTTGCTTGGCAGTTTTGCACTTCTTGAAGCCTCTGTAGATGGAGTTTGGAAGAGCAGTTTGAAGGGTTGTCATGGCTTTTTGATTAATCTCTATTGTCTTTCTATCTGATTCAGAGTAATCAGCCACAACCTTAGGAATCATACCACCACCAGTAGTAGAAATGGTGCTTGGTATGTAAGGTCCTTCAACAACAGAGTCCCACATCCTAGAGTCTTGAGACTTGATGAAGCCTTCCATTCTTTGACACCAAGTATCAAAGTCTTCAGGAGTGATCAGTGGAGACTTTGTCATAGTTCCAATTTTCATATCAGCTTTGGTTATAGCTGACATTTGAGTTGTTAAGTATTTTTTGTGTGTGAGGGATCTTAAGATGGTGAGATGTTATATCAAGAGCCTGATAAGCTCTGACACCAAATGCAGGACCGGTGAAGGGTGTGCACTTACAACACAACAACACAATTAGGAGAGTTGCTTAGAACACTTAACAGATCAAATATGGAACTAGTTAACTAGTTAATGAAAGATGCTAAGAACACAAGTAATTGTGAGACAGAACAAGATTACAAACAACACAAGTATTTGGTTTTCAAGAATGTTGTATATTGCTTCTCAAGTTCTATTACAAGTTACAAAGCATCGATTGAAAGTTACAAGTACTTGAGATACTTTATACTACATCCTACAGCCGGCCATACTTTGAAGGCCAGCTGGATACAATTGACTAGACAACTACAAAATCAAATCTAGAGTCAAAAGGCATATCTGCCTTTTGACTTGTGACTATGACATGCCATAGCTCACATCCTAATATATTACAAAAAGGATAAAAGTACATAAAGTAGAAAGCATGTACTCAAGACCTCAATGTACAGTTACCAAAAGCATGGACCTCCACCAAGTTATGTAAGTTGGTGACTTTACAGAGTTGCAGCAGAAAGGTGGTCCAGCTTTATGGTAAAGTACATCAGATAAAAGCATGTCTTTAAAAGTCTTCGGAAGAAATCTGTCTTCACTCTTTGGCTTCGGAAGACTTTTTCTTTGAAGCTTCGGAAGACTTCACTTTTGGCTTCGGAAGATATTGGTCTTGGCTTCAGAAGATTTTACACTTAGAATATTTCTAGTGCATGGTGTAAAAATTCCGAAGCATTTCTACTTCAGTTCTTTAGTGCATGCTTGCAGAGAGACTTTGGATGTTTTGGCTGCATCAGACTTATATGAATCCTTACAGAAGTTCACTGTCTATCAAATGCATGTCAAGTGTGCTTTCCTAAATAGGAAAATTGATGAAGAAGTCTATGTATCACAACCTCCTGGATTTGAAGATCCACATTATCCACACAGGGTATACAAGCTTGATAAAGTTTGTATGGTCTTCACCAAGCACCAAGAAAGTGGTATGAAACATTATCATCTTTCTTGCTCAAGAATGGATACAAAAGGGGAACCATTGATCAGACTCTTTGTCTCAAACAAGAACATCAAGATCTCTTAGTTGTTCAGATTTATGTTGATGACATAATATTTGGATCAACTAACTAAGATTGTGTGTAAGCTTTGAAAAGTTAATGAAATCTGAGTTTCAGATGAGTTCTATGGGAGAATTAACTTTCTATCTTGGTCTACAAGTTCATCAGAAGACAGATGGCATTTTCATTAATCAAGAGAAATACATTCATCAAATATTGAAGAAGTACAACCTTGTTGATACATCTTCATGCAAAACACCAGCCTCCATAATTAAAAAGATTGTACCTGATCCTACAGGAAAATCTGTTCATCAAAGATCATATAGATCAATGATAGGATCACTTATGTATTTAACCGCCGGTAGACTTGACATTATGTTTGTTGAGTGTGTTTGTGCTAGGTACCAATCAGATCCAAAAGAGTCTCATCTGAATGTTGTGAAGAGAATTTTCAGATATCTCAAAGGAAAACCAGGCCTTGGACTTTGGTATCCAAAGGATGGTGATTTCACTCTCTACTCATATTCAGATAGTGACTTTGGAGGATGCAATAACAACAGAAAATCCACAACTGATGGATGTCAATTCATAGGACCAAGACTAGTTTCATGGCAGTGCAAGAAGCAAACAAATGTATCTGTATCCACAGCTGAGGCTGAGTACATAACTGCTTCAGCTGGTTGCTCTCAAGTCCTTTGGTTGCAAAACCAATTACTTGATTATGGTTATAATTTCCTTTAGACTCCAATTTATATTGACAATTCAGCAGCTATGTTTATCACTGCTAATCCAGTGCAACATAGTAAAACAAAGCATATTAAAATAAGATACCATTTTCCGAGAGATTGCTCAGAAAAAGGTTTGATCAAGTTAGTCAAAGTGGATACAACAAATCAGCTTGCTGATCTATTCACAAAAACCTTTGATTCAGTTAGATTTAATTTTCTAATTGAGTCTCTGGGCATGATTAACTTAGATTAATCATTATGAACAAACAAAGAAAAGCATGTGTCTGTCCTTGTAAATAGTAATAAATAAATAATAATAAAAAAACAAAAAAAATTTCTTTCGGAAGATTTATAATTACCTTCGGAAGAAATTTATGTCTTAGTACAAATTTCTTCCGAAAGCAATTTACCTTCGGAAGAAACTTCTAAAGCATCTTTTGAAGCTTAGAATAAAAAATATTGTCTTTCTTTCTGTGTATTTTAATTCAGCATGACATATGTTTGGGAAATGATAGTACACTATGCCTTTGCTTCTATCTGAATTCTTAAATATCACTAAAATCTGATCAAGTTACTTGATATGTGAGTAGGTTCATCTTGAGTGGAAACTACACTCAGAGCATGCCAAACATAATGCAAAGTGATTGTTTATGGGAAACTTCATTTTGAGGATACAGAAAGGCAGTCTTATTCTGATGTGACCATATCACTCATCTAAGCACACTATGTACCAACACTTTATAATATCTATATTTGCAAATCATACTCCCTCTGTTTTGTGTAAACAAACACCTGGCTGTATGATCACCAAGGTATACATTTGTAACCAACTAGTGAAAAGATCATGATCCCCCTCATCCCTCTATTTTGTGTAAACAAAGACATGGGTTAAAGGCATCTCTGTTTTACGTAAGTAAAGACCTGGTGACCTGATGATGATCATATCTAAGCTCTCAAAAGAATCCTCTGTGATCAACTGTATATTAAATCTAGAGCTTTTACATCAATTCATTAATGACATGTCAAATGCATCTCAAGATAAAACTTATAACTTAAAGTACATAGTTTCTAAGTGTGAAAAAGTGATGATTTGAGTCACAAAGGGAGGACAAACTCTAAGTAATTTGAATGTGTAGCCCATAACAGTTACTCACCAATAAACATGATAACCAGCATACCTAGTTGATACAATACTCTTGTATGGATTTAAGTGGACAAACATACTTGCAATTAGAACTAAGATCAGGTATCGTTTCACCAAATTAATTCATCAGGAAGATGCTTAGTGTTATAGTATGATCCCATTCTATGTGTATATATGCTTGTACATAGTCCTCATTTCAATTTTGTTTAGTTTAATTTCTTTCTGTTTGGTCAGACATGTGTTTTTCATGATACTCTTCTTAGAAATTTATGATAAATGGATTATTTCATCATTAATAAAAAATTTAGGGGGAGTAGAATCATGAAAATAAGTCAGCAACAAAATTATCAAATGAATTGTTAATATGAAAGAATTGGATCCTGAGCACTAACTTGGCTTTTGGATACAAGAAGTTTTTAAAATTTAAACCTTCTTGTGCACAATTGTTATGAATACAAAGTCAACAAGGTCCAATAACAATAAATGGTTCTATCAGTTGATTAGGACCATACAATTAAATAAGTTTCAATCTTGGCATTTTAAGCATCAGCAGAACTTACAGTACATTTTAAGCATCAGCAGAAGCTACAGTGCATTATAAACATCAGCAGATGCTATAGTGCGAAACTTAAGTGGGAGTAAAATATGACTATCCGTAGATTGGTAACCTATGAATGAGTTAATATTTTACAAGTATAATTCATTTCCATAGATTGGTAACCTATCGAAAATCAAGTTATACCTCAATTCAATTTTAAAATTCAGTTTTAAGTTTAGGCATCCGTAGATGTCCTACGGATGAACTGAAATCCGTGAAACAAATAAATTCCCCGGATGAGTAATAAGAAAAGTGGAACCCACTTCATTAAATAAATGAAATAATATGTCCGAGGGAGTATAAATGATGTTTTTTACTTAGAATTTATTATTCACTTTTGCAGAACTTTTTTGACCTAGAAGTTCGTTAGTCAAAACCTCATCCCTCCCTTATCTGATATCAAATTACTCGAATCCTAAACATCAAACAAAACTTAAAACTGATTTCGAGTCTTAATTTCAAGGTAAATCATATCTTAAACATCAGCTTTGTTCATGACCCTTATCAACCATTGGTTCCCATACGACATGGTTGAGAGGATGAATGTGACTGAAATGAAGGATCTACTGAAAGAGTTTGAGCTGGCTAGATTCATGATCCCTAATTGTGACTACGAAGCATTCAAAACATTTCAAGCCATTCAGAAAATCAAGAAAGATCTAGGCCACTGTGACACAGCAAAGCTTAGCAAGTACAATATGATCTGTTGGCTACAGGGTCACAACTACAAGGCACATGAGCTTAAGGGAAGAAAAGTTGGTGAGCTTAGGAGGATGATGGAGCATGTAATGGCTATGGAGCTTGACACAGGAGTGAGATTCAGAACTGAAGCTCTAAACCCATCCTATGAGCAACAAATCAAACTCCCTGCTGATCCTATAACTGTTGAATCTAAAGATCAGCACAAAGGGAAAGAAAAACTGATCAAAGAGCCTAGGGCAGTTATCCCTGGAAAAGTATGGCCTCTAGGAACAGTAGTCAGGGAAATCACTAAACAAAAATCTACCCTTATAGAGCTGTATGACCACATCACAACTCCCAGTTCTGTGGAAGAAAACAGGATTATGGCCTGGAATTATGATCCAGACTGGGATTGTGCAATCATCAAGTGGACATCTGGAAGAATTGAATACGTCCATGATGTAGAAGCATTACTGAGACTTCCTGAGAGAGACATCAAAGACTTGCAAAGCCTAATCATCTCCATCTATCCAATCCATCCAAGGGAAAGAGACTTTTCTGTTTCAGTGGGTAGGATGAAAACAAGATTTATAGATGATGCACTGAAGGAGGCTAAGAGGGAAGATGCTGAACATAAGAAAAGACTTCAAAAAGAAAGAAGATCAAACACCAACTCCTCTACTATGGTTGATGATGAACTCTTAAGGAGGGTTGGATACTCTAACGTAAAAACACTAGCCATCAAAGTCATAGCAGGAAATCAATACACTATTCCCATAACTGAGTGGGGATATGTTGAGAAGACAAAAGAAATGGTGCTACTAAGGAATGCTGAGGGAAAGAAAGGTGAAAAGATAAGAATTTTTGACCTAGTAGAGATCAAACTGCTCCACCCTAGCTACACATCATACTTGCATGACAAATTCTTCCCAAAGCTATCTGATGAAAGAGCACAGAATGATATATGCTTAGATGTTCATATGATTCAAGTGGTGGATATACTACATGCTAAAGCATACAAAAGAAGAAGACATGATGCTGGGCTGCTGAAAGGAGCTGACACTGAAGAAGTATCAGAACTACGAATCTCAGAAGAAGATGAGCTTGAAATAATTCATAATCAAAGTATTGTGGAAACTCTAACAACAGAAGAAGACATTTTGGGATTAAGTTTTGAGACCCTTCAAAGGATATGCAGAATGGAGATCAAGTACAAATACGATGATCAAAAGGATACAGTATCCTATTTCAACAAGAAGATGGTGTCAAGATTGAAGGAGCTTTCAGTTTTAAAGAACTTATTAGAAGTATCTAAGCCTAAGGGGGAGTATTGTTAGATCTAGGAACAATAAATCTAGATCATTTTGTATAGGCTTAGAACTTTAATCAATACTTGTAATGAATGATTGTAATTCATTATTTTGATGTATTTATTGTGTATATAGGTTAACCCATATGTGTGTTGATCTGTGTATGTTTGCAGGTACAAACATTATTCTTGGTCAATTACTGAAATTGACCAAGTGTAAGAAACATCTACGGGTGAACATTTTGTTCTTCCGTAGATATGTTTCTTACAAGTAACAAACATCCGAAGATCATCTGCGGATGAACAATCAACTCTGGAGTTCAAGTGAAAATCAAAGTTCAAGTGAAGACTCCTGCGGATGAGACAATACCTTCGGAAGACTGAATACCTTCGGAAGACTAAATACCTTCGGAAGAACAAACACCTACGGAAGACTATGCAGCTGCGAAGTCCAAACACATTTAAATAATGCAAGTGTTACAAGTCAACAAGTCTACAAGTCAACAAGTCAACAAGACAGTTGTGCGAATCCCAAGAGATCCGGTGTTTCCTTAACTGAAACACATGTGCCTATAAATATGGATCCTAGGTTTCACATCAATCAACGACACACGAACACATACAACCAAGAATCAATACGGCAAACCCAAACATCAAATCACACAAACATAAACCCTTCCAGCCGTCAAATCAAAATCAACACGTTCGAAACATTTATTGTTCATTATTTGTTCATCTGTAATCATTAATCAATTTAATGAAACACGTTTGAAACAAATCTTTTCTTTTGCTTATTAATTGTGTTCTTCTCATTGTGTTCGTCATAATCATTAATCATTATATATGATATGTAGTTATTAAAACAATTAAACAAGGTTAATGTTGATTCCGCAAACATTAACTTGATTTCCTATTAACACCGATAATTTCTGATTACGATCCTTGGATTCACATGTGTTTCTTATAAACATAATACATTTATAAATTATAATTTTATTAATCTAATACATTTAAAGCAATGACAAAATAGCTCAAAAGTGTTATACTATATAAAACACAATTATTGTGTTTTTTTTATTATCATTATATTATTTTAAACACTAAAATTTGAAAAATAAATTGACGAAACAATATGATTTGTACTTGTAGTTGTTAAACATAATAATAAATAATAAAATTATATATAATCAATAAAAAATAATGATAAAAATAACACATTATAAAATGATATTTTAAGATATAATATAACTGAAATTACGTATAAAAATGACTATAAGTAATAAACAGTGATATAAACTTTTTAAAATTTTGTTTTTACAATTCTTTTCAAAAAAATTATTTTTCACTAAAACAAACCGTAAAAAATGTTATTTTTAAAAAATTTCTTATTATAACTCCCAAATTTAATTATTTATGATTTTAAAAAATTGACTCTTTAAAATACCATTTTAAAATATTTCTTACTTTTAAAAAAGTTTTCAGCTTTAAAAAAGTTATTATTTTATAAAAAAAATTATTTATTTAGATATTACATAAATAAATAAATAACTTTTTTGATATATTAAATCAAAAAAAAAGTATTAAATAATATGATTAGTAATTAGAGTAATCTATTAATACTAATAAAAGAAGGTTTTTGTATGTCATTTGTCACAATTTTAGAGCAATTAAGTTTTATTTTCCCGTTTTTCTCTCCTAATAAATATCACACTAACTACAAATAATATTATATAATTCTTTTCATATTACATATACAAATCTTTTTAAAAAGAGAACTTTCTACAAATGCAATTCGTAAAGAAATTTTTTTTATAAAATATAAAATTTTCAAAAAAAATATTCAGACTTTAAAAAACACAATATATTTTATAACCTATGGCTTTAAAAAATAAAATTCTTATGAAACAAAAATAATTAACCTTTAATGTTATAATAAATAAATTATTAAAAATGACATTTTTTAAAAACTATTTGTTTTGAAATAATTTGTTTAAAAACCAAATATGTTTTGAAAAAACAAAAAAAATTAAAAAAAAGTTTAAAATATGATATCGTTCTTTTATAACTCGTACGTAATGTTGATCATATCTTATATCAAAAGATCGTTTTATAATTCATTAACTTTTATTAATAACTATTTAATATTTTATTTATTCAACCCGTGTCATACACGGTGTACTAACCTAGTTATTTAATAGGAGAGAGATGTGAAAAAATTTTGGTGAGAATAATTATGATTTTGACACATGCTATCCGAATATATTTTTTTATTAGAGTAGGGAGATTAATTTTTAAAATAATATCTATATCTCTTTCTTTGAATATATTGAAATTAAAATTAAAATACTTATTTTTGGTAAAAGTAGTAGCGCCTTATTTTTTTTCTAAGAATATATTGATGATATTGAAGGATAGTTAACGATTTTGACATTTAAATACATATTGTCGGAATAATACTAATTAATAATTACCATTTTTAATTTTGACTCATTAATGGAAAAAAATCTTTTGAACGGCAGAGACTCATTAATTAAATACGTATTTTGTTTGTAATATTTTTTTTATTCATTGAATTATCAGTTTAATATGTGAATAAAAAAGTTGCTAAGATTTAGTTTTCAAAAAAGTGAACATCATAGTGACAAATACCAATATCTGCGATTATAAATACATTTTTCTTTTTGTTCTCATAGCCGTGTGGATCCGTTTCCCTTGCAATTTTTCTACATGTAACAATGTCTTCTTTGTCATTTTCTAAAATCTTTATCGGTTTCTCAGTTGTTTTGGTTATTTTGATATCAAATGCAGCCATTGACGCTTGTAAACCATACGAGCTGGTTGACACTGTTTGTAAAAAACAATGGAACAAGCGGTTTTGTTTGGAGGTTTTAAAATCCGATACAAGGAGTAAGTTTGCAAAAAACATAACTACCCTTACAGTGATCGCCCTCGATGTGGCAACAAATAACTCCATTGCTACCCGAGATCACTTCCTCAGAGTGAAAACCGGGCCTCCAACTGTGTTAAAATCTCTAAATGATTGCATCGTTCCATACAATAATGTGATAAATAGTTTCAGGTCTTGTCTAAAAGAAGATGATTGTTCTTTGACCGGCTACGATATTCATATGGGTGTAGACGAAGTTGCACGTTGTCAAAGTATGGTGGACTCAAACGGGGCTCATGATTCGTTTATAACGAAGCTTAACAATGTCACGCAAGATTTTAGTTGGCTTTGTGAATCATTAGCCAACCTTATGTGTCATGAAAGAAGAGCTTAATCCTATTTATAATTAAGAAGATGTATCTAATACTAAAATCGTGTGTTTATAGGATATGGTTTCATATTTATAATGATACCAGTTTAAGTTAAAGCATTTGCTCTCTCAATACATCATATTATTAAACTCATACTCATAACATAATTCTGTTATCAACTGTGTGTAATTATTTTTGTAACGGTGTATCGATGATATAAAGTGGTATATTGGTATGCTATCAAAACGTGCCCCAATTTTGTGACAATGAAGCGTTAGTGATATATAGTACTGGAATATGATTTTGTATTGTTACAACAATTAACGTACAACTTCGTGTATCATGTTATTGATTAAAGATAATATTATGTTATATATTAAATATTACTTATCTATATAATTTACGACTCCTTAGCTACAGTTCTTACTTTCTATTGGACCATATTTTGTTACAACCACTACAGCATCTGATACAACTACTTGATGCAAGAGGTCACCTTCTTGATAGACGTAAACAGACACATGCCCCTCCCACCACGCACCTACCTTCTCTACCCCAACTTTCACCCACTTCTTACTTTTTCTGATACACGTTAGCTTCCTTCTCAAAGAAGCATACGATTCTAACAATCTTAGCCTACTATTTTTCAGACGAACCCCATAATGTTCAATTGATGAACCCAGTTTCCATTAACGGCGGTCTCCATTCTTCCGAGTGGCGAATTGAACTCAAACGCGGATTGAGATTGTCGTGGAGGGGAAAGGTATGACGTTGGAGAACCCGCGCCGTAAGCTTTTAATTTCTAGGTCCAGGATCGTTCTAGATACTTGGTGGGATAGAAGCTATGAATATGAAACTGTAACATGGATATGTGTAAATTGTTTATGTTAATTATCTTTCTGAATATGTGATTTTCTTTTCTTTTTTTGTGGTAAATAATGTCACTTTAAGTTTGTATCATATGCGGCTCGCTTTTTTCATGGTATGATTCTCTTTTAGTTGTGTATTAGCTTTTGGTTGATATTATTTCTTCCTTTTTCTCCTTTTGCAATGTGTGGTTTTATGTTGGTTGAAGCTACTTCTGTTGACTATTGTCTTCAATGAGATGTAGGTGCAAAAGTTTTTGGTATTTATTCGTAAGTTGTTGCTACTGTTATTCTAGAGATCGTGTAATTTTATGCTCTTTCTTATTTGCTATTATATATTGTTTTAAGAAACTTCATCATATGACATACGACATAATATTTGATTAATACATGAATGTTTTTTAATGCCATGAACACAAATCTTTATTATGACACATATAACAAACTGTTTGATTAATACATGCATTATTTAACAATAGGTTTAAACATAAAGGTTGAACGCTACAGAAAGAGCTTTAGCTTTGGAAAGATTTGTTAGTGAAGACTTTTTGCCAAGAGGATCACGTTTGTTAATATGTTATGTTTCTTTATTCATATGATTATAACTTTAAGAATTAAGATACAATATATTGTTTATGTGAAATTGCTCATGGATGGATTGCTCTTATTTGTTCCTTGATTTTCATACGTAGAATTATTTACATTGTTACAAAGTTTTCTAACTTTATCGAGTATGTACAGGTTTGTATTATGAAGTCAAAGATATGGTTCATTGAAATTGGTAGAAAACAACGATTATGTCGTAGCATTACTGAATTGCCAAATCAAACCTCAAGCCCAGGTTTAGTGGCAGGTAAGATTACTCCTAGAAACAATCGCATATTCCACCACTGCAAACGACAATATAAGTACTTAAGGCTTATCCAGTTATGTTTCAGATCATCTTATACATGAATATTATTACTAGACTCATAAACAAACATAATAAGATCGGTTAGATATATCTGAGTTTCTTTTGTGTTCAGAGGTTGTTTATTATTGCACTTTTTTCCACTTAGTGTAGTAATTCATTCAACAACTATGTTGGAATTGGAGTTTTTCAACTGAATACATTAGGTGATATATATTCGAAAATGTGCAATTTTTTCATCTCATTATCATCTAGGTAATCAATGAAATGTGTAATTTTCCAAGTTTTGTTTTGTCCTACAGTTCAATAGAAAAATAATAGACCCAAAAACAGACAATCTCTTGATCTTACAATGTTAGAATTACAAAAGTATTTATTGTTAGGTGAAATGGTAACCTTAAAATAAACATGTTAAATTGTGTGAATTTCTTTATTATGAATTACTATGACTCTTCATGTTGAAAAGTAGTTTTCCAAGTGGCCAATTTGTTAGAAATACTAAATATTTGTGCTTTATTATATTGTCAGTTATTTGCAAACGAGGTTGCAATTCAAGCTACAGTCGAGCTAAAGGATCAAACATAATTTGAGTCGTACTTTGAACGCTTGAAAAATTAGGCTCATGTTATTGTATTAGCTGTTATGTATGTGACAATAGGGGTGTGCATGGTCGGTTTGATTCGGTTTTGGCCTAAAACCGAAACCAAAAACCGATATTTTGGTTTCTAGGTTTTTAAAACCGTTCGGTTTCGGTTTTTTTCGGTTTTTGGTTTTCAGTTTTAACTTCGGTTTCGGTTCGGTTTTTGGTTTTTTCCGGTTTTACCATTTGTGCTTCAGGTTTTAGAAAAAAATTGTTTTAAAGTAATGAATTTAAGCCAAACACTTTAGCCTTACATTATTTTGTTGATCTCTAAATATAATCTATATATTTTTATAATTTAGTTGACATTAAAATTAAATGCAATTCATAAAATATAAGAACAATATATTCAATAAAACATTTTAATCTATCAATTCAAATGAAAAAAATTAAATATTATTCTTGAAACCTAAATTTTTAATCTCTTTTAAATAACACAAGTTAAATAAGTAACTAATAGGCTAATATATTTTATAAGTATATGATTACACCTCTAAATTTACAAGTTTGATTATATGGTTCCGGTTCGGTTTTTCCGGTTTTTGTTACAAGCAAAACCAAAACCGAACCGAAAAATTCGGTTTTTAAAAATATCAAACCAAACAGTCGGTTTTCTAGCGGTTTCGGTTTTATCGGTTCGGTTGCGTCGGTTATTTTGGTTACGGTTCGGTTATTTTGGTTTTTTGCTCACCCCTATGTGACAATGCAAGCCCCTTTGTGAACACTTTGTACTCATATTGCAAGGAAAAACAATATCTACCATCTTATATAACCAGATCAAAGTTTGTCACATCTTATATGATGCCAATATTTCTTGGAAAAGTGTTTAGGCTCCATCCCGGCGCAACGCGCCCGGGAACACCACTAGTTAGTTATAAAGATACAGAATTAAGAAAAAAAAAACAAAAACGAACTTATTTATTCGATATATAAAAGAAGCGGAAAGAATAACTAATTGTATTAAAAAATTCAAGAATTAAGAACAAAAAAGAAGAAACAAAATTGTTTATTAGTGGGAAAAAGATGAAAAAAGTAAATGAGTGCTCATAGTACGTGCCTATTTTACTTATTTACTATATATATAAATAAATGTATAGAAATCTATTGCATTATATGGATAGAATAAATACATTGTTATATACTTAGTGATAAAGATTTACATGTATATGATATGTTTACATCGTTTTTTACAGAAAATGCTACAAAGGTATCTTATAAAAATGTTTTATAAAAACACATAAAAGAAATATATAATTTATATAATAGAGTATGTCATTTTCTTCTCTAATGTTTAGTGAAAATTTTCACCTTCGTCCAATAATTTATATTCTTGAATCAGGGTTCTTGTCATTTACAAATCTTATCATTTCAGTTGACCCTGTCCAAAATTCTTCCTTAAATGAAAGGTATATTAGTCAATTTACATATATGTTTTCTTAATAAAACTTTTTTAACTTGACTTAATCTCTTCCCTTTGAGTATATTATCAATTAAGTCCTTGTGATTTGTCACTAGTTGTGCATGATTGGTATATATATTCTTGTACAGATTTTCACACAAATTTGGTTTTAAAATGTATCTGTCTATACTAAACTATACACACAATAGGAAAGTGCATATATCGTGGGGTACTATAACAATGGTAAGAAGTATCAACGTGTGAACACATGCAAGGTCAAAAGTACAATTTTTGTAATTGACTAACTGATTAGTTTAAGTTTAGAGAAATGTTGGTGCTTGTTTCAAAGTGACAAATTTTTAAATTTTCAACAACAGTTTTATAATAAATGAAAAGCAAGTAAATGATAGTGACTTTGGAGATTTTTAGTAAAAAAGGTTATCATTCTAATTTGGGGTTCACTTTGGTAATTTTGATGAATTAGTGTGTATCACTCGCGCTACGCGGCGATGACGAACTGATTTTTAACAATATTTAAATGGAAACGTAGATGGAATAAATAAAATATATATAATACTTGACTTGTTCGGTATTAATAAAGTTTATATCAAAATATAGATAAAATAAGCATTTTTTTGTATTCGAAATTATTTAAAAATCTTGTCGAAATAAAAACAAACACTCTACAATGAGATATTTTTAAATTTTAAAAATATTGTATTTTAAAAGTTATAATAATAACACAAAAGATATATAAGACCAAGTATAATAAAAAAATATGAGAGCAATAAAAATATTCAATATAAACTATTTCAATCATCAAAGAAACAACAAAGTAATATGAAGGGTTATTATGTATAAAAGGGTTTTGAAGGAGTAGTGTGTAATTAAAAGAAACTAAAGGTTTGTGGTCAAAATAATAGTTTATAAACTATATTGTAGCTAACATTCATCTTTTATATAGATAGATAATTGCGTTGTATGGTTAAAAGAAATTAATCAATGGAATTATGTTAATATTTCTAAACATGAGTCAGTAGAGAGCTATCATAAACTGACTCCATAATGACAAGAAAAACTGCAATGAATATCTTACAAGACAAACACTGATCCACTAGCAAAGTAGATAATGCTAAGCACATTTTTAATTTACGTTTTCTAAAAAGGTATCTTAATGTTAACAAGAGAGTTTATAAGAAGCCTTGATTTAACATGCCAAAAGTTTTTGAAAACTACAACAATTGACGTAGATTTTTCAAAGAATGTCAAAAGGAACCTGCACTAGACCTGAAAGTTAAGGTGGCATGATATTTAATATAATGAAGAAAATTTTCACGAATAAAAGTTAGTTTATATATTTTTAACATTGTATGACTTAGCAATTAAAAACCATAAAACTTTATAACTTTCCGTTCAAGTGTAGATGCTACCCATGAAAAGATTGACACACGATTATCATAAAATTAACATAATATTTACCACACTACAAATTCATCAAAAATTACACAAGGTGTTACCTAATTAGGATGATAATAAGAGTTCAGCTCATAATAAGCTTGAGCATTATAACTAAAACAAAGGATAATAATGAGTTCATTAGTAAAATAAGACAATGAAACTGATATCCCAAAATAGGTGACACTAATCGATCCCGAGCATCTTCTAAGTGTTGAATGAACCTCTCAAGTCTTCCTAGAGCCTCCAGATGGTTGTTGCTAGGGAGTAAAACCCATACTTTCACCCACTAAAAGTCTTCTTCGATTGTGCAAATGATCCATTATTACTAGGTTTTCCAGAATGTTGGGCATGACCCCTGGTCTAATGGGCACAACCCTGTGTTAGGTACATGTATGTAAAAGTTGGTCTGCTGGTACATGCAGAGAAAGGTTGACCACGACCTTATGTTGATTGGGCACAACCCTATGCTGGCTTGGGTACGACCCCGTCTTGATTGGTCACGACCTGTGTTCTCTTTATTTTGAGGACAATACTTTTGCATCTTGTGTACTTGGGCACATGGGCGTGCTAAGTGAGGCACGATGGTGTTGACCCATTATGGTCTCTTACACACCTATAGATACAAGTTATGAGAAATGAATGCCAAATCTTTACTTTTTGTAGGGGTTGTGGAGATGATTGATATGTAAAAAGTATGATTTATATGTCTAATTTAGGGAATATCATATTTCCACACCCTTGAACATTGCATGTCCAAAGCAAAGTCTTTCTGAACAACAATACAACCAATAACTAAACACACAAAAAGATAAAAATGTTGTCGAAGAGGTTTACAAGCAAATTTAAGCTACCAAAATAAAATAAATGAGTGCATGTGAATTTTACAAAAAGTTATTTTAAAACTTATTTTTGTTTTTTTAATTCACTCGTACTTAATTATAAATCGTCTTTTCATATAGAAAAGTTGAATTTTTTTCATTATAATTTTGTTTTAATTTCACATAAAAGTAGGCACATTTGTTTTTTTATTCTTTGTAAAAATATGTATTCTTTGAAAATGTTTTCAAGTAGCTTAAAAGATGTAATAAAAAAATGATTTTTAACAAAAAATGCATTCTTTAAAAATGTATTATATAAATATTATGTCAAAACAAAAAAAGTTAAAGCTTTATTTTTTACTTTATTTTACGAACTATAAATGTAATCCTCAATTACCGAAGGCATGCATGTTGCTAATAGACCCCAACAACAACTAGGGGAGAAACAAGTCACGCCGTCTCATGAGTCACTCGCGACCGTCAAAGAAACATATTGTTTATCAAAAGTCAATATGTCCAAAGAAACTCACACATGGATGAAAGATCTATATGTACCAAAAAACTTACAGGCATAATCATATAACAAAAGAAAATAGTTAATTTTCTAAGGTAAATTGATGTTGCCTCCTGAGTGTTTAGAAAGACCTTTAGGTCAAAATTTGAGTGAATATGTGTAAATAGTCAAAGTTCATTGCACTCAAGGGTAGTTAATCAAGAGAGTTTAAATATCTAACAAATAGTCAACCATTTTCCTTTAAGTTATATAGGTCACACATTGCAACTTTCATGAGATGAATGATATAACTAACCATCAAACAAATGGGAATAAAATGGTGGGATGAGAAGTCAAAAATGCAACATGAAAGCTACTCCAAAACTGTCATATTAAGAGTGGTTGTCTCAAATGCTTTAAAATCAAGGTCCATTGAGTCATCGGGGTTTTTGAATATCGAATAACCACACATATGGGCCTCTATGAACATTTTTAGTTGTTGTGCTTCAACAGCTGTCATAGTTTTAAACATACAAAAAGCACAGTTTAATTAGCTGAAAGTAGCTAAATTACAATCAAAATATAAAGATTAATATCATAATACTGAACTAACTATGATACTTATTGAATGTAAAGAAACAACAAAGATGAACAAGTTGGCGAACAATTTATGTAATAACCAACCATAATACATTGAATATACTAAAATGCCAATAATTTACCAAAAATAGTCATTCTACAATTCCATGTCACTTGCATCTCACTTGACTTGTGCATTTCAACCACTTTTCCATCAATTACGATCCCTTAAAATCCTCAATTTTAACGTCGAGAACACCATACAAGTCGGAGGCCTAAATAACGAAGGATTGAAATGTTCAAGAACATGGAACAAATCACATTTGCTAGATTAATTTTTCATTTCGGAAATTGTTATTTACAAAAGCAGGTTGCATTGGTTGTTTAAATGATAATCATAAGAAGTACCTAGGGGTAGGCCCACACATTAAAGAAGCAATCATATGATGTTGACGAGAGAACCCACAAACTGATATGTTAAAAAGATAGCATAAAGGCAAAGAACACCACTAATATGTATTCAAATTGGTTACAAGTGATTAATCTTGTAAGGTGCTATTTATCAGAAGACTATGTTAGGGGTAATTGCTTATAATAGGAAGATGCTACATGTTTCAGAAGGTCATTTAACAACAATAAACAACAAACAATGTAGGAAACAAAACAAGTTGAACCCAATTTGAAATTAGAACAATTTGAAGGCAGGAGGGTCATTAACAACAACAAACAAATCTACGAATCAAACGATGAAGAAAATGAATCATAGCAATTTGAAGTCAGCAGGGTCTTTAGGAACAACAAATCACAAACAAATCTGGCAATCACGCATTCAAAATGACACAATGAAAAGGAAACCATACAACTGGTACCTCTAAACGACATAGCAGAACCGATCTGATTGAAGGAAATGTGCTTCCCTGATTTAAAAAAAAACACATAACACATATAACAAATTACATACATACACGCAAAGCTACAGCAAACTGAAATAATGAAACTAAAGGAAACGAAATCAGATACTTACGTAAGTTTATAAGAGCCGACTACAGTAGCATTGAAGGGTTTGAGGGGAAACGGCAACTTCAATTGCTAGTTGAAGAAGGTGGAAGGTCAAGATGAGTATCGCCAGTGTGTGTGTGTGTGTGTATCGGAGATGAAACCGAAAGAGATCATCTGGACAGGTGAACAACTAAAGAGGAAGGAGCTATTCAAAACGCGCGTCTTATAAAAACTGTAAAATGATTATTTTACCCATTCTTCATGTATTTGTATTGTATAATAGTAAAGATAACTATGTTTTAGTATCGATGTAAAAGAAAATCTTCAGATGATGAAATACACGCATGATGCAACACATATCAATATGGATATATATACATACATGAACTGCACATAGCAATAACAACCTGTGATTCAAAACTTCAATATAAAATTATTTTATTATTATAATTAATTTAGCTGCTTAACTCGTTATTCTCTTATATCTTTTAAAATATAACGTTCTACAAATTTTGGAATATATCACTTGGACGAGCTTATTTTTCTCTACGAGTCGACTCAAGTTTTATTAATAATGGAGCATATTTAAATATAATAAATTATTATATTTAAATATATTTAAACGGTCTTTTATGATACTAAAATTAGTCTAAAAATTTAAAATTTTAAATAGTCATTTTACTCGTTACTTACTCGTTCAACAATATATGAAAGAAAAACTTCATATTTCATATATTTATAACTGTTAAATTAAAATTGGAGTATTACACAAAGCAACCAAATAGCTCTTAGTATGCATGCATGAAGTACAAAGGAATTTTACTTCAGAAGTTTTAAACAACTCAAAAAAATATGCTAAGTGTAAAAACTTCCAAAGCCAAATGCCAAATCTTACAAAGCCAAAGATGAAGTCTTCCAATGCTTTAGAGACCAAGTCTTCCAAAGGCAAAGACTGATTTCTTCTGAAGACAGAAAAGACATATTTTCTGTGATCACCTTTTGACAAAAGCTGAACAACTTTTTGACACCTCTGAAGACTCGCCAACTTAGATAAGTTTGTGAAAAGGTTCATACTTTTGTCAATTGTAGATTAAGGTCATTGGTCTATAACTTTCTACTTTTCTACCTTTTCTCCTTTTACTAATATATTAGGATGTGAGCTATGACATGTCATAGTCACAAGTCAAAAGGCAATCTACATTTTGGCTATACATTGATCTTGTGTCTAGATTAGTGTTTCCAGCTGGCTTTCAAAGTATAGTCGGTTGTAGGATGTAGCATAAAGTGTCTCAAGTACGTGTCTTTATCTTAATGATTTGTAACACTTGTAAAAGAACTTGAGAGCAATATATAATATCTTAAGAATCAAATACTATCTTACTCTTGTTCTGTCTCATATTAATGGTCCTGCACTCTAGCTTCTAAGAGACCCGTCATGTATTGGGTGTACTTTCTAAACACAAATAGATGGTACGTCATAAGGGATCAAGGAGGCCAATAAGTATTCTTCTGGCAGAACATACTTGACCTGCCTGAGCATGATCTCTTAGATATAAGGAGGTCAACAAGTATTCTTCTAGCAAAATATACTTCACCTGCCTGAGCATGATTTCTTGGACATAGAGAGATACTATGAAAGCCTGAAGAATCTAGACCAGTTGATGAAGAAATGAATGGCTCCGATTATAATGATGGCTATAAACAAGTAAAAGATCAACATTCATAGTAACCTTCAAGTTTTGGAAGCATCAGTCTAGGGGGAGTTTTAAAGATCAAGAGGTTTATCTTATAGGCTGATGCTAACCAAGATCTGTCAACATGCACTAAAGTACAAGGAAATACTTTAAAAGATTTGACAATGTATAAAGAAAAATAACTAAGTTTTAAATCTTCTGAACCCAAAGACGGAAATGTTTTGAAGCCAAAAGTGAAGTCTTCCGAAGCTTGAAGACAAAGTCTTTCGAAGCTTAAAGAATAAACTCTTCTGAAGACTAAGAAGACATGTGTCTATGTACACACTTTTGACAAAAGCTGAAGACATTCCGCTGTCAGCTCTAAAGACTCACCAACTTTTCTCAACACTAATACAATAGAATGTGAGCTATAGCTTGACAAAGTCATATGTCAAAATGCAATCTGCCTTTTAACAGTACGTTGATCTTATTGTCTAGATTAGTGTCCACCTGGCCTTCAAAGTATGGCTGGTTGTAGGATATAGTATAAAGGATCTCATGTACCAGTCTTAGGACTAAGCTTTTTAACAATTGTAAAAATACTTAAGAACATCATCCTTGAAAACCAATCTTTATGTTCTTGAGTGTTCTTACTTGTTTGTTCGTTGTTTCTTTGCCTAGTTTCCTATTTGATCTAGTAAGTGTGTTATCTCCAACTGTGAAACCGTTGTTGAACCATTTTACCCGGTCCTACACCTTACTTCACTGAAAAAATCACCAAAAGTCTCAATCTATCTTTAATTTTTGTTATTTTTTTACCTTATCATTTCCTAAATCAAAACTGATAGTCAATTATAAGGATTGTTGAGTAGGCTTAATGTGTCCATGGATTGATACTCGGTTCTTACCAACACTATATTACCTCACAATAGGTACACCTGCTTTTTATGTGTAGTTTAGTATTAGTAATGACCATTTAAAAGTAAACTTGTGCAAAAACATTTATCAAAATATATATACTATTTGCACACACCAATATCTAGTAAGATTAGGAATATATCTTACATTATCAAGCTTCATCTTTGTGTCATTGTCAAGTTTGAGCTTCATTGAGCCTTGATCATACACTGTATATACTCTATCATGTCCTAGTTTCATAGTCCCTAAATCTTGCACCCTCATCTCATAGAAGTAATCCCTATAAAGAGTCATATGATAAGAGCACCCTAAGTCAAGAATCCAATCTTTGTCCCTTTTTTTCCGTTCGAAACCACCAACACACCATAACTTTAATATCCATCAGAAGCATCAACTGTTGAACTTAGTCCCCGATTGTTTGAGAAATTCACTTTAGCTTTCCTCATTTTCCTTTCTAGGCTATCTCTCTTTAAGTGTGTTTCAGAATTGTAGGCGAAGCTACTCCTTTTAAAGATTGACCTCTCACAAATAGGCCATCATAGTATCATCCTTTCATCTCCAATCATCATTAGTTGTTTTAAATTAAAAGCCGGTAGAACTTCCTCTATTGATAAAGTATCCCTAGATAACATTAAAGTACAAAAAAAATGTTCGTATGATTGTAGAAAAGAGGTTAAAAAGATGGGCTTGATCTTCATCTTCCTTCTTTACTTTGATATTTTTAAAATCCAAGATAAGTATACTATATACATTAGAATGATTCTTTAATGATGAGCTTGGTGACATTTGAGAAGTGTATAATTTTTCATCCTATAGAGAGTTTGCTCGCCAACAATTTGGTTATGTAAAGTGTTTCTAATTTGGACCAAAATTCCGAACTTGTTGTCTCTATCGATACCTCTATGAGCATTCTATCACCGAGGCTAAGAATAATTGTATTATGGATTTTCTCAAGGATATCCTTTTTTTCCTTATTCGTGAGGGTTTTAGGTAACTGAATACAAGACGTCAATTACTCTCTAATGAACTAATAACACCTTCATTTTCAATCGCTAAAGCCCAAAATCGTTATTGTTTTTGACCTTCTCTGATTCAAACTTAGTGGACACCATGATCTATTATTCAACCTTTACTTTCAATTACTGATAGTTGAGTCAAGCCTTCAACAAACTTGGCACTGATACTAGTTATTATAAGTTGAACAACAACAGAGAAAGAATTGAATCAATACTCAAAACGAATAAAGTAGCATAATCGAACACACCACAATGTATTATACATTTGAGAGATTAGATGAAGAAGAAAACGAAAACTAATTAAACATCATTTTCCCAATTGTCTTTGCACCCTTATATCTAATTAACTAGGTTTAGTAAACCGGTGTATTACACGGGTTGAATAAATAAAATATTAAATAGAATAAAAAATTTTATTTATAAAACGATATAATAAGACATGATATGATTGGAATTACGTATGAGTAATAACTATATGTAATAAAACAATAATATGAATTTTCTAAAAAAAATTTCAAATATAAAGTAAACATTTTGTTTAAAATAACATTTTAAAAAATTTTCATTTTGAAAAATTTCCTTACTATAACTTCCTATTTTAATTATTTTTTATTAAAAACTTAATTTAAAAAACCAATTTAAAAATATCATGTTAAAATAGTGTTATCTTTTAGAAAAGTTTATGTTATATAAAACTATTTCTATAGAAATAATATTAATAAAAAGATCTCTTTCTTAATTTAGAAAAAATTAATTATAATGTAAAAATGAATAAATCATATTATTAGTAATTAATGTAATTATATATATCAAAGAGAAGCGTGAAAAGTTTGATAGGAATCAATGTGATGTTGACACGTGACAACTCCATTTACTCTTTTATTAGAGTAGAAAGATAATCACTAACAAATATAACAAATAAATAATTTTTAAGTACCTTTAACATGAAATTACTAAACTTTGTGCTTTGACCTTTTTTTTGACTCCCGCTTAAACTTAAACATCAATCTAGATTTTCCGGCTTAGTCAACAACTTAAAAACACAATAACAATATGTGTAAAAGAAAATGATACTTTATATCAATAAACATGATAACAAAAAGGTTAGATAAAAGAAAAAAAATATTAAAGGTAGGGTTATAGTAAAAAGATATCTATAAAAGTATAAGAAAATTTATGGGCTTGACACATATAATACTATTATTTTATATAGGAGGGCATTTTGATCATTGTTTCAAGTAAGTTTATTTATTTTGTCTTATACATTTATTATGCTAAATGTCATTTAATTATATCATTTATTTTACATCATTTGTTATAAGTAATTATCGTTGTGTTTTACGTTTTAGATAATTTTATGTTATTATTGTCATATTTCTATAGATTATATATGCTTGTAATATATCATTGTGTTTTACAATTAAAAGTATACAATGATATATTTTGATTAATGTATTTTTCAAAAATGATAGTCTTAAAGATAACACAGTGTTATATGTTATTGTTATTTTATAGATTATATAATTTGGTTGTTATCTATCATCGACTTTTACAATTAGAAGTACATAATTATATTATTTCAATAATGTACTTTTAAAACTTATAATATTAAAGATAACACAATCATGATAACATGATGAACATAATGAGATATTATGTTATTTTATCATTGTTTTTAATGTATTAAGTTAATTAGTTGTTAATTTATTACTATGTTGTACATAATAGGGATACAAAATAATATTATTCCACAATTATATTTTTTAGATATTCATTAATTTAGAAATATACATTAGTATTCAAAAAGCACAATAATTAATAAAAATACAAAATAAACTGCACTAAAACATAATTACGCACATAAATCATATGAAAACAAAAATAGAATAAACTGCAATAAAACATAATAACGCACATAAATCATATGAAAACAAAAACGCAATAATATTATTCCACAATTATATTTTTTAGTTTTATGGTATTTTTATTTGTGTTTTCCCCAAATTATAATACCACGAATTTAACAAAACTAATATCTCAAATCATATTTAAATTGTCTTTTTCTCTCTTAGAAAATCTCACACCTTATCTAGATCTCTTTCTATAATCTTATTCAAAATTAAAATACTTATTTATAGGAGAGGATTTATTATTGAAAGACCGTTACCAAGTTTGATATATTAATATTGTTTAATAATTGCCACTTTTAGTTCTGATAATACTAATTAATAATTACCATTTTTAAATTTGACACATTAAAGACGTATTTTTGTTTATAAAATTTATTTATTTATTTTTTGAACGCCTTTATAAAATTTATTGTTAAGTACCAATTTCGGCATATAGTTAAGAATAATAATTAAAATTATCAATTTGATATAAGGATAACTCTTTTTGTCCGGCACCTACTTTTTGAATGATGGAGGTTTATAATATAAATTAGCAATTAAAATATTTTAACACTCTAGCAAGGAGCTGAGCTAGTATGTCATGTAGAAGACAACAATATTAAGCAAATAGCTTAAAAATTACAACCACTGAACATTGGAATTTCCAGTACATATTGACCGACTCATATTATACACACGTTAATTACTACTAACACCAAAAAAAATGTTACTATTCGAACTCTTGTTGACGAGGGAAGTACAACATTTATCATTAGGAAGATATCGTTATAGAGAACAATATAAATCCATAAATACATTAATTTCAAAAAAGACATTTATTCTACATGATTATTGACAAAAAAATTTAATATGGAAATTAGCTCATGGACGGTGCATAATTTTGAAAATATAAATTTAATTGTCATAAATACCAATATTTTACAAGTATATATACATGCTTTCTTTTTTTTTCATACTTGTCTCAACCTTTTCTCCTACACAAAACATTCTACTTGTAATGATGTTTTCCTTTTCATGTTCAAAAATATTCTTCGTTATCACGATTGTTTCGGTTATCACGATATCAAAAGCGGCCGATGAGGGTCCTAAACCATATGAGTTGGTTGACAACGTTTGTCGAAAACAAGGAAACGAGAAGTTCTGTTTGGAGGTTTTAAAATCCGATACAAGAAGTAAGTTTGCAAAAGATATAACAACCCTTACAACGATAGCGATCGATGTGGCAACAAAGAACTCAACCTCAACCCGAGATTACTTTCGTGGATTGAAAACCAACTCTCAGGCAGCATTGAAAACTCTAAAGGATTGCATTGATTCGTATGATAACGTGATCACAAATTTCAAGATATGTTTAAAAGAAGAAGATTGTTCTTTAATAGGTTACGACATTCATGTTGCAGCAGACGAGGTTAGACGTTGTCAAGAGATTGTGGAGTCAAATTGGGCTCGTGATTCGTATATAACTACGAGTAACAACGTTATTCTAGAGTTTTGTGTGCTTAGTGAATCTTTGGCAAACCTTATGTGTAACCAAACTAGAGCTTAATGGTACTTAGTAAACTTGCTTTTAGATTGTTTTAAAGATAGAGATGTATACATATTAACATCTTGCATCTAATTATTTAAGGTGCAATCGATTTTAAACTCTTTTCTCCTTCCTTTCCTATTGTTGACTCATATTCATATGATTAAACCTATTGATAAAAAAATACTATGTTGCGTTAATAAGTTATCTATGGTGTACAAGCGTGAAATACATTAGCATTCAAATCGAACTACGATGATTGGCAATGGGTATTAAGGAAATCAAGCTGAAAGGGCATTCGAGGACAATGTGTTTGGTTCTTACCATGTTTTCGCAGACTTTACGAGGGTTGTTCATGATGTATGGAACGATTATTTATTCAAACAAGAGATGTTAAGTTTATGTGATAGGATAAAGGATGAGGGTATGAGATATGGAAGAACGTATATTCGAACTAATAATGTGGAATTTTTTTTGGAAATAATTGTAGTTTTCATAGTGTGGTGACTTATGATGCAAGAGTGAAGGAAAATTTAGATGTGGAGTCCAACGATAAGGAAAAGTTCGAGATTCTAATTTAGTGAAAAATGTTGTTTTTTTAACTTAATTTGGATTAACTGATACTAATAATTAATTATATTTGTAACTAATATAAGTATTAAACCATTTTGTTTGTGTTATGTTATGTGAGTGGATTGATGTGTATCAAACCGTGTTCAAAACACTGTTGAAACAAATGAGATGTCTTATAGTGTGGTTGAAACATATAAAATTATGAAAATTAAACTAGTAGAACTTGTGTTTTCTTACATCAGAAGAGCGACAAAAGTTGAAGGGGTTTGTAAAGGTGAGCTTCTATAGGAACACGCTCGCGCCCGGGCACAACCAAAAGACCGGGACTAAAAGCGCGGAGCGGGGTGATGTGCTCCATGTAATGCTTTAATGATGCACTTTCCGACTCTTGCTGTGAACTGAGTAGCCTAGTGCAATTGTTGAACTGTGCCTGCTGATTTCGAGCTCTTGACAACAATTGTATTGGTTGCCACTGATTTACTAAAACAATTTGTTTGTTAGTTTTCTATCATTTAGTCATCAATAATTCAAGAATTGCCTTTGTGTTAATGCTAAAACTCTTGCCATAACTTGTTTAATTAATACTTGTTTCAAAAACCATACATACAAGAATTTCCATCGTTCTTGGCTTTGCTTACTATCTTTTCGGTTAGTATCGTGTATTTCGACCATTCTAGCAGTGCAATCTACTTAAGTTGTTATTGTTTTCGGTTAGGGACCAGGCTATGATTTCTTTCCAAACCCTTTTTCCCTCGTCGGGTAACCCACATTCTTGGCTAGCCTCCGATCAAACTCCGGTAGGTTCAAACACCCAAATTTCGATCAATCAACCCAATCAAACCGCCCCCTCTCATCTCAGAAACCCGATTCAAACCCGTTCATTCTAATTAATTCAATCAATCATCTGTTTCAATATATGCACACACAAAACCGATTCCATATTCAAATTCAAACTGTTCCGAATCAAAACGCATTCAATTGATCATAACAGGTGGATTAGAACGTCTCAAAGATCATTGCAAACAAAAACATTCAATCAATTGAGCTAGAAACAGTCTAATTGTTATCAAATCAAAATTAAAACACCCAAATTATACATTAAACTCGTACGATTCGAAATAGACTAAACTGAGATTATATAAACGAGGCTAATCATCATATTCGATCTTTTTAAACCTTCAATGGTTTCAATTTCACTTGCAACACATAATTTATTGTATTCATCATCGTGGTATTCATCGAACCTACAACCTAGTCAAACACTACATTTTGAGCTTTTCTGAATCAAAATTGAGCGAGGGTTTTTAATCAACATCCTATCAAGAAGCTTCAAACGAGATCAACTGAATTAGTATTCTCATAATCATCTCAAATCAATCTCACCCCAGTCATGATATTGCTTTTTCTTGTGATCGACGATTCATTCACAAATCGGGTAATTGAACCCACATTAAACTCGCTTTCGTGCATAGTTTAAAAGTCCCATGGTTAATTTGAATTATAAAAAAAATTTATGGCATAACTGGATCAAATCAGATTTTAGGGTTTATACAATTTGAGATTTTTTATTAAATGTTGTTTTATAAATTTAAATAAGAGGTTAGATCATATTCAGGGCTTCAGCCTGCTACTTAACACACTATGTAGATTTAGAGGGGACTCAGGTTCGAGTCCGGGCACTACCATATTTTTTTAAACCATTATACGTAATAAATTTCAATTCAAAATTTTTAATATATTATTAAATTAATGTAAAATCAATTTAAATTATTATTCTAATCTAGGACAACATCCTTTAAGTTAAAATCATGAATAAACCGTTTGTGTCTAATCTAGAACTTTAGCATTCAAACCACATTCAAATATCAAAGTGAGTATTCATAGATAATTTTCATATTTTACTATTTATGTATATCATGTGATATTCATTCAGTTATTGTTATTCATTGTTAGAATATTTTAAAATTCAATTTAAAACATGGTATATTATTATTTGCAATTAGGTGTTCATATTTAGATAAACTAGTTGTTAATACAATTATTAATTTATACAACCACAACAATAATGATAGATCTATTGGTTTGACAAACTAACTCATGTGATTTTTCGAGAGGTGATTGGAACCGGATTCATATAGCCAATCGTAAGATTTCGTTTGCGGACCGAGTCAATTTAGTCATTTGGCTTGATTGTGTGTTGTTTTGTCTTATATGTTACACTATTGTATTTATAAGTTTTTAACTTATCATGTGAATTAAAATATTATTTCAATCATATATGTATGCAAAACCTGTGTTTACTTACCGGCTAATTTTTTAGTGAACTCGTTACCTTTTCACAAGATTTTAGTAAATATAGCTTAGTGGACTTTTATATGAACATTAAGAGCTTGGACATAGTTAAAAAGACATATTATTATATTTACTTGAGTTTTTATGTAATTGTAATATATTTTTTAATTAGTTTTATTTAATTAAAATGACATTCAATAGTATTTCAACTGTTTTGTTACCATGTGCTATGATTAATCGATTCACATTCGTATGCCCAGATGATTTTGTAATCAGTTAGGGTGTGACAGTTTCGTTGGCTAAGATCCTTTCTTGTCTAAAATGGGTTTATTTGTAGTCAGGCTGACACATTATTATTGGTTTTCAAACGTGACACATGCATTATGTATCTTCATATCTATGTTGATGGTTTAATATTAACCATCAAAGACCTTAAAAACTTAACTACTTTTTCGGACTTAAATTCACTTACACTTCATATTACCCGATCAAAATATGCTTATGACATTTTGTACTGGGATGTTCTAGATTCTAAACCTGTTTACACTCCTCTTACTTCAATTTAATTACTTACCACTCAAGGTGATCTCTAAAGACCCAAATTACATCATGCCTTTTATTAGTGCATTTCAATATTTAACCATCACTCGGCCAACCACATCTTATGTAGTTAATCAAGTCAACCAGTTTTTTTAGGATCCAACAACTAAGCATTACTAGTGTGTCAAGAGAATTATTTGATATGTAAAAATGCATAATTGCCTATGATCTCACCTTTAAACGAATGGCTAATATTAAAATTCTTGGCTATTCTGATGTTGACTGAACCCACCGTATTGAAACATGAAGATCTATCTATAGATACTTAATCTACCTTGGTGTTAATCTTGTATACTAGAATGCTAAGAAACAACCTATCGTATCACGTTCAAGTTGCGAATAAGAATATAAAGCTATGACCAATACTATAACTAATATAATTTGTATAACCCCTTTGTTTGGTGAACTATACGCACTACGTCCGGATCGCCCGACTCTTTTTTGTGATAACCACAGTGCACTATCCTCACACAAAATCATGTTTCACACAAAAGAGCTAAGCATGTCAATCTTGACTATCCCTTTATCAGTGAGCTTGTTACATCTGGCAAACTCCAAACCAAGTTTGTCCCGACCAAGATTTAGGTGGCTGGCATTTTTACGAAAATTGTTCCTCGCTCTTAGTTTGAATTCTTCAGACATATGCTTTGACTCAGACCTTTACCTTTTCGCTTGAGGGAGGATATTAACCATACTTAGTGTACTTAGTTGTATATATTTAGTGCTATATATATATATCATGTAACTTGTTTATTTATATATTCATTTGTCTCCTTCACAATTGGTAAAGAGATTTACTCCATACAAAGTTAATGTCCCCGTCTTAGACTCTCAGGCCAATGCCATCAAAGAGTAGTAGTCTTAGTATCATTTTTTTAGAAGATTGTTAGGAAGTTTGATGTTACAAAAATATGAAGTTAAGTGCCTAATTATAATTATTAACAATGACTTATTGCCGGACATAGTTGATACCGACAAAACGTGTTCCTGCCTAAAAATAAGATCAAATAAAAATTACAGTTAAATTTCGGGTTTGGTCCCCATGGTTTAACCATTTCAACCATTTCAGTCCAAAAAAGAAATCTTTAACCATATCATGCCATGTGGTTTTATTTTTGTAACGGTTTTGGTCTATGACACTAACTCTGTTAGTTTTTACAGTTAAATATGAGGGTACTTTGGTTATTTTACATTTGGAGGACTAGTTATGTAAATTATATTAGATTAGGATAATTGTTTTAATTTTTAAAACAATAAAAAAAAAACAAAACTAAGTCTAATTCAACTTGTCTTCTTGAATCAAACCCGAAGAGGTGGCGGTGGCGTTGCAGGCGCAGGCGGTAGTGGAGGTGAAGGCGGTGGCACTATGATGGAGGTGGTGCTGGCGGTGGAGGTGGCGGTGGCGGTAGCGGTGGCGCAGACACAAGCGCGGGCGGTGGCGGTGGCGCAGGTGCAGGCTGTGGTGAAGGTGCAGGCGGTGGCAGTGGCACTACGGTGGGATTTCTAAACAACCCTAATCAAGAATTCTTGTAATCTCCCCTTTTGCAAACACCAGATCTCTCAATCTGAACACCAAACACACAACACATAACAGCCATAGATCAATCAATCAAAACCAAAAACTTAAAATAGATCTGTTGATTCAAAAAGGTATTGAACTTACCAATTGAAAACGAAGAAACACCCCAAAATATTTCCTTTTGAATCGAATTACGCCCTCACATCACCAAAACAATAATCTTTTTCCTCTACATGAATCTATTAGTTTTTTATTTCTTTCTTTCTCTATCTCTGCAAGATGCATCTATGAGCTTCAGATCTTTCACACACACATACACACTCTCTCCCTCTCTCTCTTAAAATATGCAAAGCAAAAGGCTTTTTAGGGTTAAATTTGTTAGGGTAAGAGAAATTAAGTGATAACAAGAGGGGATAACAGATGTATACATACACACATTTAGATACATATATATATATAGAGAGAGAGGGGTGGTGGGTGGGGTGGTCGGAGGGAGGAGGATGACGGTGGTCGATGGTGGCGTATGGGACCCACAACAAGTTGAATTAGATTTAAGTTTTGTTTTTTTTATTTTTTATTGTTTTAAAAAATTACAACAATTATCCTAATCTAATATAATTTACATAAATAGTCCTCCAAATATAAAATGACTAAAGTACCCTCACATTAACTGTAAAAACTAACAAAGTTAGTGTTAGGGATCAAAACCGTTACAAAAATAAAATCATAGGACATGATATGATCAAATAATTATTTTTGAACGAAAATGGTTAAAATGATTAAACCACGGGGACCAAAACCGAAATTTACGATGAAGATCATGTTTATTTATTTTTGGTATTTGTTTCATGTAATCTGGTGATTATTTTTAATTATTCTATCCAATCTCTAGGGATTTCTTAGCTATAGTATATAGCTTAAGTTAATTTAATATTATTTTGATTATTGTTATGATTTAAGTTTCTGTTCTGGATCAATCCAAGCATTCTTTTACTAATACTTTCACCACTAATTACATTGCACACAGTTAATCTAAAATATTAGGATGTTACACACTAGCACCCAATCTAAAATTTCTGATGTGTGTTGGAGTTATAAGTTGATTAAGTTTTCCTTCTCCTATATGTTGCTTATTATACATTTCATTTTTACGACACACTCAATCAATCAAATAAATATATCTCTGCCTATTCAATATTTTCTTATGTTAAATATAGTTATATGTATACTAGTAAGAGACTATAAATTAAATAAGGAGATAAGAATAGTATAGGCCCTATGTTATAGTAGTGATTATTAGTTAGTTATTTTTTTATTCAAATCTATTTCTCTTTATAAAATTTCATAGAAATTAAAATATTTATTTTACGGTGAGAATTAATTGTTACCTATTTATATTCTTCTAGTTTATAGATAATTAATAAGAAACCACGCACTCGTAACAAACTTCACATTGTTTATTATTCAAACAACTTTGCTTATCTCAATCTTAATCTCAATCTTGCTACTCTAATAAAAAAATATCTAAAATGACACATATCAACACCATATTACTACTCAACAATTTTTTTTCGATTTTCTATCCTATTTAATAATCACATTAAGTATTAGTAATAATATTTAATATTTTTAGATTAAAATAGTTTTTTAATAAATTAAGCAAGAGATATGTTTACTAATGTTATTTCTAAGGAAATAATTTTTCATAAAATTAGAAAACTTTTTAGAACATCAAACTTTTTTAAAATTACAAAATATTTTATAACTGGTGTTTTTAAAAAACAAAAAATAATTAAAAATTGAGAGTTACAAAAGAAAGTTTTTAAGTATGACATAAAAATTTTATTTTATTTATTATAAAAAGATTTCGATCATATATTATTTTAGAATATCGATTTATAATTAATAATTTTTATTCTATTTAATATTTTTCTATTCAAACCGTGTAATACACGAGTTTACTAAAGTTAGTATATAATTAATAAAAGAAAAGAATTAAGCCACGTGACAAGATTTTAGACAATACATTACCACATGTAATATTCACAATATATTATTGTCTCGTGCCGATTTATTAGCAATATAATTTATAAACAGGTTTTGCTTCTCGAATTCGTATACTATTTTTACTATTTCTTAATCTACATCAACTGTTTATGTTTTGCTCTAATGAATTTGAAAGTTAAGACCAATGATTGTGGTTCGGTTTTTCATTATATATCATTCATACAATTGTAAGGATATAAAGTCACCGTTATATATCATTGGAGGGTTGTAATAATATTAATTAACGTAGAGTTGCTAGATGAGAACAACAGATAACCTTATCCAACATAGAGCAAATACATAAAAAAACAACAAAACCATTCCAAACAAACACCCAAATATACGTTTTCTTTTTCTTTACAACTGAATACTAAAATTCAAGGCTTAGAAATGACAACTTATCGTGACTGCAAACAGCTAGTTTGCCACGCATAACAACAAACGTACCACTTTTGTTATCATCATTGCCTATATCATCATACTAACAGGTTCATACTCGTCTCAAGGGCATGTTGCCTGACCGTCATCGACAACAACTATACCCCAACATCAACTATCACCGACAATGCACAACCACGACGCCACCACAGTTGCAAGCCTCAAGAAACTACAAAACGGAACAGACTTGCACAAACCGACCACTCTTGCATCGCAATAACCAACGCTGGTACCAGATCCGAAAAGGCAGGTAGCGATTAACGGATCAAAGCCCACAGACGGTCACGATGGGCCTCCGGCAACATACAGGTTTAAAAACCCCAAAAATCGCCACCAAAGAAGCCAGCAACAACGACCCTGTATCCGGCTAGATCTGAATAGAAACAAAAAACATGGTGTACTCACACTACTTTCTTCTAACGCCAGCCACCACCTCCATACGTAGGCCAAATCTTAAAGGTTGCCCACACCAGAGGTAGAGATAGGAGGGCGGGGGCCACCGCCTTCACGCATCGGTTATATCCGATTGGAATTTGATATGTCGCACAAACAACATGCGGAAATGGTACGCACAGATGTTGCCGGAATATGCACGGCCTCCGTAAACGGACGAAATCCTGTCGGAATCTGAGTATCGCCGACACCACATGCGGAACGGATGGCCGCCTGCCACCGCCTTCATGTCATCGTTGACTTGCAACTAAACCGCAATGCCTGAAACCCTAAAGGGTTTGAACGGCTGAGATAACTTGCTCAACACCACAATCGACACCCTATCAAAAACATGCAGGAGCCCAAAGGTTGTGGGCGGTGAGAACCATCGGAACCGGAGCAACCACTGTAGGCAAAAAGACCGATAGTGAAGCCCAAGGGTCGTTGTAGGAGGTGCCGCCCGACGACCGCTCCCTGCAACACTCGAAGCAGCCTAAACGGTGGTCGGACCACCTCTTCTCTCTATCTCTCTACCACCGAATGGGGAACAGACAAAACCCAAACCCTCTGTCGGCACCCACAAAACTAAAACCAACTTTATAAAGAAGACAAAAAGGAGGCGTAATGTAAATAACGGAAAGTTTTGTGGCCAAACTCAAAACCACCAAAAACCAACTATTCCTCAACCACCAATAAATAGTTCACGTAATTGATATGTTTAATTAAGTGGATTGTGTTTAAATTGAGCTATTTAACTCGCTTAATTAAATAGTTGACCTGCTAATAGCATGTTTAAATCTATCAACTGGATTAACCATTTAAATAACTCTATCAATCTTAATAGCATGCTTACAACTCGATTACACCTCGTCAACCAATCAACTTGCTTGATACGTTTAGATATATGCCTTAAAATGACTGGGTTCACCTTACAAGATTATAGGTGTATCCAGGTTACAGTTGATGTTTTTGACAAAAACAAATACACGGATCGTGACAATGCAACCCACAATCCGCTGCAAATGACACCCCTACATAGATGAAATATGAACGAAAAAGTATTTCTAAATTAGAAATATAGATCTAATCTTATAAACTCATGATCCTAGGTAGTATTTCATTCATCTTTTTAACACTAATTATGAAGTACCTTTAGTAAATAGGATTAACCTCATGTCTTTGTACACATAAGGTTGCCCAAAGATTCACCAAGCACACAAAACTCTAGGGTGATGTCGTTACTAGTAGTTATAAACGTATCATGAGCCCCGTTTGAATCCGCGATCCTTTGACAACGTCTAACCTCGTCTCCCGCGACATGAATGTCGTAGGCGATCAAAGAACAATCCTCTTCCTTTAGACAAATCTTGAAATTCGTGACGATAATATTATACGATTCGATGCAACCTTTTAGTGATTTTAACACTGCCAGAGGACCAGTTTTCACTCCCACGAAGTATTCTCGTGTCTTTGTCGAGTTCATTGTTGCAACATCGACCGCGATCATTGTTAGAGTAGTGATGTTGTTTGCAAACTTACTCCTTGTATCGGATTTTAAAACCTCCGAACAGAATTGTTGGTTTCCTAGGTTCTTACAAACTTTATCAACCAGCTCGTACGGTTTAGAAATGTTGTTGGCATTTGATATAGTGAAAACCGAAAAAATAAAAAAAGATTTTTGTGAATGATAAAGAAGGCATCTTTGGGAGAAAGGGTTGACATTGTTTTGAATGAACGAGAAAGTATGTATGTATAAAATATCAGTGCCAAATATTGGAATTTATGACGATTAAACTTATGTTTTGCTTTGTATGTATATTGTATTGTTTTCTAGAAATAAGTAGTTCTGTTTCAGTTTATTTGTTTATATAGTCAAGTTGATAACTTCAGTTATTATTGTTAATTATATGCCAAAATTGGTACATATTAATATATACTGTATTATTTTTTAGAAATAAGTAGTTCTGTTCCAGTTAATTAAATTTTCATATTAAGTTGATAACTTCAGTTGTTATTGTTAATTATATGCCAAGATTGGTACTTCTTCACGCCGTTATGTTTCAAAATTAGAAACATGGTAATTATGCTCTCATGACAATTATACTCTATATAATAGATCATTGTTAGCTACAGTAAAGCTATTTTGAGTTTGCATTTTAGCACTAAAGTTTTGTTGTTTGCTTGGTTGACACCTTTTAAATCTCCCTGGCGCTTGACACGTATTATACATGTGTTTTTCTCCCCTGCAAACAACTATTTCTTTCTATTGGACCACACTCTTTATACAACTCATGTTGCGTTTAGTACAACCACAATATACTCTCCTATTCTTTTGCCAGGCTTAAGGGTTAGAAAGAATTTATTTGTGTTCTACTGTTCTTCCTTAAGGATTTTGGTATGTTTTCCAGCGGTAGAATAGGCGTAGGGTTTAGTGGGAGATTGAGTAGATTCTGCATGTCCTCTGATGGTGATGGTGATGGTGATGGTGATGGCATGATACATCTGGTGGTGGTGAATATGATGTGATGCTTCACGGTGAATGCTTTGATTGGAACTGGCCTCACTGCCATGTACTGGTAATCTTACTTTTGTTGCATCTTCATTCTTCTTCGTTTATTTTGTTCATTTGCTCTATTTTTTTATCGATGATTTGTTTCGACGTCAAATCTATGTGTGTTTGTCATTGATTGTTCAAGAGCAGATCTTTTATATTACTAATTTATTTGGTTTAGGTTGAAACATGTATATATGAACCATATGTGTATGTGTGGTTCTACGTCACATTGTTGTGCAGTGCTTGATATATTTGAATGTACATTTTCACACAATGCCATATGGCTATGTGGTGTAGTTTTCACATATTCATGTTTGTATACGTGATTGTAGCCCTCCTTGGTTGGAAATGAAGGCTGGCACAAATAAGTAAAAATATGATAAGAAGATACTAAATTGAGGTATTCTCAAGATCAGACATATTTAGGTAGTCTTTTTTATTATGATTTAGTGACGCTGTTGTAAATTTAAATTGGTAACATCTCAAATTAAGTGACTTATAAACGATGATTTCTACGGTTGTTAAGGTTGCACCTATTATATCTTCATTGACTTAACTACCTATAAATTCACTCCAGATACCCAGACTAGCAATCTTACCACTGCTCAGTGCCTTCTTTTGACTATGCAAATCGCTTGAAATGGTGCTTTTGATCATTACTGACGTCGTTGGTACAACTTACTTAAAACACATAAAAATTAAGATTTTGACTCACCATGCATTTAGGCCACAAAATATGTTTGACATTATGCAATACGCATCCAACCTGTTGAAAAGATAAACTTTTGTGTACGCTTCGGACTATCCTATCCATGTTGCAAGCTTCATCCTGGCGCAACGCGCCCGCGAACAATTCTAGTATGTATCTATATTTTATATGTCGAAATCGGTAAAATTACTTAATATACTTAATACTAATACATTTTGCTTTTAGGTGTAAGTAAGTAATCTTTATTTTTTCCCTCCTTTTAGCTTCATAGTTTGTAGGTGTTTTTCTTTGCTTTTCTTTCTGGTTGTTAAAGGTGGTTTGTGTTGGGTTGTGAAAAATTTTAGGTTTGGAGTCAAGTTGGTAACAAGAAGAATTAGAGATTGGGCTTATATATATTTTGTTGTTGTAAATATATTCTTCAAACTCCTAAATCTAATAATGATAAACCTTTGTTACAGCCGTGGACGCAGGTCACAGTGATCGAATCACATTATATCTTGTGTTCATTATTTCTCGTTTTATAATCGTTCATGTATGTGTGTTGAGATTTACATTTTGTTGTGTTAGCCCTAACTAGTGGCATTAGAGCTTTATTGCATATGTTGACCATGATGTGTAAGTTATAATAGTATGATAGTAAAGAATTGTGTGTTATAATGTTTATGAAACACCCATGATAAAGTGTTAAAGTATGTCGTGAAGTTAAAATATGATGATATGCTAAACCATAATTATTGTTATGATAAAGTGCTAAGTTAAGATAAAGAAAGATAACAATAGTCAAAGATGTAAAGGGCACAAAATAACAAAGTCACCCATGGAAGTTAAAAGTCTTGCAAGCCAAACATGAGTTTGCATTTTTTGCATTCTCGCCCGCTAAAGAAGAATTGTCTGGTGCAGGTTCACCTAACAGGAGTTGCTATGTGCACTTATCAAGTGGAGATCCTCCTCTTGTTCCCTCGACGATAAAGGGATTGCTAGGTGATTTGGGTTTGATCCCTAATCATCTACTAATTTTATTAATCCTTAATGCGGGCCCTGAGCCTGGTATATTGATCTTTAGCCATCAATTAAACCAAAACTGAAAAACAAATATTTAAAAATTAAACATTACAATTCAATAATTTAAAACTATTATTTATTACTAAAACTTGATATTGTTCATAAATGCTAGTTAATAAAATTAAGTGGGTCTTAACGTTCATTGGCCAAGGTGTAACTATTACGTGCCAAAGTTCTGTTAGCAATGTTACGTAATCGAACCCATACATAAAATCCAACAAACTCCCACTTGGACGATATTCGATTAAATCTTAAGGTAGATAACCAGTGGTGCTCTAGCTGCACATAGTTGCCCCTAACAAGGTATGACACTTAAAATCATTAACCAAAACATCTTGTTTTAGTAACACTGTACTTTAACAAGATGACTTATGGTGGTCTATTGAGTCATTGAGATTCATTCTCATATGGTGCTCAATTATTGTTCTTGTTTTAGAAAGTTCTTGTTAGACATCAATTGAGTTATTGAGATTCATTCTCATATGGTGCTTAATAATTATTGTTCTTGATCCAAAAAAATGGTACAATCAAACAAACACTTAGTTTGGGTGATGCCTTATACTTCACCAGTTTGAATCAATGAGGGCGTCATGATGTCTAGTTTTTACATATAATGTTAGAGTATAGAATCCCTTATTGACTATATACACCTTCCATTGAACTACAAAATTATTCCCAGCCAAAGTCTTTATAATTGGCGTCAAAAAATGTTACACGACGGCGATTAACTGCGAGCAAAGAATAACCCTTGGTAAACGAAAGTTTTAGTATTCATCTCATGTTAGAGGATAACAAATGAGTATACCAATATCAAAGCATCTTATAACGAAGATGGTTTGTGGCGAGTTACATCCAACGTTATTCATAATGAGGTCTGTGAATTTAGAAGTCAATTCCTTGAGTCTAAATTAAAAATACTCATAAATTAGAATCGTTACCAAGAGTCTGATGGACTACATGTAATTTAGAATATAATATTCAAGGATTAAACATATTAAAATCAAACATAGTTATATAATTTGTAATTGCATTTAAACTAGTAAATCAAAATGAATTCAAAATTATAACTATTAAATGTTTGTACATCCAAATACTAAATAAAGACATATCACTAGGTAATCTAAGCCCGATTACAACTCTATGCATATCATGCTTGTCCTGAGTCATGGACTTAGTAAACGGGTCAGATAGGTTTTGATTTATGCCTATTTTGCTTATCACAATGTCACCCTGTTTCACTATGTCCCATCTATAGTGAAACTTTCTTTGAATGTTTGGCCTTGTGATGAGATGTGGGCTCTTTTCCTTGACCAATAGCACCTGTGTTATCACAAAATATCTCGATTAGTTGTTGAATAATTAGATCACATCGAGATCAGCTATGAACTTTTTCATCCAAACAGCTTCCTTTACAGCATTATATGCTGCAATGTAATCAGATTCAGTTGTGGAATCTGCCATCACACTTTGCTCGAAACTTTTCATGATATGGCTTCACCATTGAGTGTGAATACGGAACCAAATTATGAGCGAGAGTCGTCTCGATCAGTTTAAAAACTAGCATTAGTGTAACACCTTATATAGAGTTTTTTTTAAGTTCTCTAAATATTAAGAACATGTATTTAGTCATTCTCAAGTACTTTAAAATGTTTTTAACTATAGTCCAGTGGGCAAAGCTAGGGTTGTGCTATATAACGACTATTTATGCTCAAATTATACGAGTAGTCAGGTCTAGTGCAAAGCATAGGATACATGATAGAACCAATTGTTGAACCATATGGAACCTTTTCCATTCGCTTAATATTTTGAAAAAGATTGTGATTTGTTTAACACTGTACCTTTTATTCATAGGAAACCTTCTTTCTTGTAGTTTTCCATCATTTTAATCTATGTATGTAATTTAACTAAAACATAGAAGCCTCTTAGATCTATCCTTTTAGATCTTGATTCCTAGAATATAAGTAGCTTCTCCAAGATCTTTCATTCTAAAACAAGCTCCCACCCATTTCTTAACTTCGTTAAACATATGAATATTGTTTCTAGTGATCAGTATATCATTCACGTGTAATATAAGGAATGATATAGTGCACCCACTTGCCTTTCTATAAACACAATGCTCGTCTTTACTTTTGACAAAACCAAATTCTATGATTCTCTGATCAAAATGAAGATTCTAGCTACGAGATGCCTATTTAAGTCTATAAATAGAGTTACTTAGTTTTCAAACCCTATTTGGATATTTTGGATCAATAAAACCATAAAGTTGAACCAAATAAAGAAAGATATCCATTTAGGAAAGCGGTTTTCACATATGTTTGTCATATCTCGTAATCATAATACATAGCTATGGCAAGTAATATTGTGATCAATTTGATCATAGAAACTAGCGAGAAGGTTTCATCATAGTCAACGCCTTGAGATTGGGTGAAACCCTTTACCACTAGTCATGGTTTATAGGTGTGTATATTTCCAAGCATGTCGGTTATCTCTTAAAAATCCACTTGCTCCCTACTGCCCAAGAACCGGGGGATAGCTTAACTAAGTTCCAGACTTGATTGTCATGCATAGATTACATCTTGACGTTCATGGCTTCTAGCCATTTCACATATTCTGGATATGAGATAGTAGATTTGTAGTTAGTAAGTTAATCGCCTACAAGGACCTCAGGACCTTCTAGATTCTAAATATATCCGTTAGGTTCTTTTCGAGTCCTATTACTTCTTTGAAAGCTTGTGTTTATGTCTGAATTGGAAACAATTTCTTGTTGTTCAGACACACCAACTACACTAACGTTTTTTAATGATTCCTGAAGTTCTTCAAGATCCCCAACATTACTTCCAGTTCCTCGATCAAGAAACTCTTTCTTGAGGAAATGTTCCTTTCTTTTGATGGAAATCATATGTGCATCCGGATGGTAGAAGTAATATCCGCTTATATTATAGAATCCGATAAAAATAACTTATTTCCTCGAGGATCTAGCTTGTCATCAGACTCTCTAGTGACATGAACATCATATCCCTATAGATATATTAGGTTTAGACTTATGCCAAATCATATATGGGGTTTTGTCTATCGATGCTAGATTGATAAGGCGGGCAGCGGTCATAAGAGCATACAAAAAGAGTGATTTAAGTTAGTTATACAAATCATCGATTAAACCAAGTTAAGTAGGGTTTGATTTCTACTCTCGCTTATGCCATTAAGTTGGTGTGTCTCGGGTGGAGTGAACTTTGAAATAATTCAATGTTCTTTTAGATGATTAGTGAACTCTAGGCTTAGGTATTCTCCCCCTCAATCTGATTAAAGACCTTGGTAGTCTTAACAAGTTAGTTTTCTACTTCATTTTCAAAATATTTAAACTTCTCAAAGATTTCATGTTTATGCTTTATAAGATAGACATAATCATATCGACTATAACCGTAAATAAACGTAACGAAGTATCTTTTATGATTTGTAGACATGGTTCTAAAAGACTATGTACATTAGAATGTATAAGTGTTAATAGATCCTTGGCTTGTTCACCAACATAGGTGAAAGGATCCTTTGTGAGTTTATCAGCTAAGCAAGATTCACATTCATCAAAGAACTCCTATCTTGTAGATTTAAGAATTCCTTTGGACTGAAGCATTTTCACACGGGCCTTACTTATGTGGTCAAATCTACAAAGCCATAGAAATGTATCATTGATGCCGAATTTGATATGTTTAGAAAGATTATATATGTAATTGTCTTTTCGAACATCGATCTTATAAATACCATTTCAAGGTTTAGCCTCAAAATAAAAGAGATCATTCAAGTAAGTAGAAATAGAAGCACCATTAAAAGAGTACTTGAATTGTTGTTCAAACAATAAAGAAATTGAAATAATGTTTTTACGACAAAGCAGGAGCAATCAAACCCTTATTCTAAGTAACTACAAGGCCAGATGAACAAGAAAGATAATATGTTTTAGCTGCTAGAATTTGTACACTTTTTCCCAACACCAACGATGAGCTTCATGTCGCCTTGTTTTAGTTTCTTTTGCGTTTCAGGCTCCAGCAAGATAGTAATGATGTGGTAACCATATTCAGTATCAAATACCCATGTGTTGTAAGAAACAATTAAAATTTCTATAAGATATATGAGTACCTAAAGAAGTTCCTTCACAATTAGCCTTCTTTGCACTCAGGTTGACTACATAGTTAGGGAAGCTACACTCCAATGCATCATCTTATTGCATTCAAAACAGTAGTGCTCCTCAGGTTGGGATGCTACTTTTTTAGCCAGTTTTTTATTGTTGGTGGTAGACTTGGCAGTAACAACTTTATTCTTGCCCTTACTGTTATAAGCCTTCTACTTGGGATTAGACTTTTAACACTAGTAGATCTAATTATCAACATTTGACTAACTTTATCTGGTATCTTATGTTTGGTAGCTTTGGCATATGGTATAATTCAGTTTCACTCTTAACCCATGCATTCATATTAAAGTTCATCACGAACTGGTAAACTAGGCAGAGAGTTCAAGATGAAGGTTGTTGACATTTCATCCTATGTAGGATAACCAAGTTTGGTTATTTTGTCGATGTACCCTTTCATTTTAGGCACATGGGCACTAACAAGCGAGACTTCTTGCATTTGCGGGAAATTAGCTGCTTCACAGTATCATTGCGTTCTTGTCGGGCCTGTTTCTAAAACATGCCGTTAATTTGCTAAATCATGTCAAAGCAATCATCAATGGCCATGGCGACTAGCATAAGGCAGGCTACCTCATCGACATCCTCCTTAAATTTTTCCCAAGTCCTTTGGGCACCAGTCGTATTATTTTCAGGCTAGTTGGAAATAGTGCTATCTGAAACATAGAGCTTTTTCATCATCTTGAGAAAAATTCTTATATTGTGATGCCATGCGAGAAAGCTGATGTTATCAAGTTTCTCTTTCTTAAGAATAGACTCGAGAATGAATGAGTTGTTAGTTTCTAAAGACGTGTGTTTAAATAAGCAAATAAATTAATAAGTATTTTTGATGTATTAAAGGGTAACTTTATAAAATAATAATCAAGTTTCAGTATTATTTTAATTAGGTCACTCATAAATTATTTGTCCTAATCTGGTCACTCAAAAATAATTTCTAAAAATTCAAATATTTATAAAAAATTATAAATTTATTTAAAAAATTATGAAAAGTAAGAAATGTAATAGTCATCCTAAAACATGTACGTGTGGAAGGGTCGGATGTGTCAACAAAACCCTTTCTCTATGAAAGAATAAACTTTACATTAAGTGTGATGTTGTGGCTCTAAATATTGATGTTTCGCTTAATGTTCCAAATATTTCTTATAATAGTGTGGCATAAAATATTGGTTTAATCTATGGGGTCCAATTTTAGTGTTTACCGAATAGGGTCAAACACATCGAATGATGAAATCATACGTGCATTGTAGTTTACAATATTCAGGTTGTGACAACATGTGACGGACCCTTATATCTCTTTGGACACCAAATTTCAATACCCTTTTAAAATTATGTTTATCACGAGATACATAACCTTTTTAAGTTAATAGTTTGAAATTAGGAAAATGTTTAAATAAGAAGGCTTCTAAACCTAAAAAGTGTAAGAAGTAATCTTAACCATCAATCTTCTTAACTAATGTTTGAGATCAAATAGTAGGGAATAAGTTTATGAGAGGGTATTTTATGCATAAAAACTTTTGTTGACTTTTTCAAGTTCGCCTATTTTTTAACCATTCATAACTTTTATACACAATATTATTTTTTTGTAAAAAGTACACTCTAAAAATTAGCATTTTTTATCTTTAATGAATTAAAGTATTTCTAATTAATCATTTTTTTGACATCTCAAACTTAAAGAAGTACTTATCTGACGAGACTATGTTTGTACCACCCGAGGAAGTACAAGTAGATTAACAAGTGTGATTTATTAAATAATCGTTTGAGGTTATGGATCGTGAGGTCAAGACTCTTAAGCAGAGCAAGATACCTATAGTTAAAGTTCGTCAGAACTCAAGACGTGGACCGGAATTCACGTGGTAACGTGAGGATCTGATGAAGCGTATCTTCATTTGTTCGAAACGACAACCACAACCGACGAAGGTAACAATTAAATTTTGGAGCGAAATTTCTTTCAACATGGGGATGATGTGACAACTCAAGATTTCTTTGTGGCACTGTAGTAGACCAGTGATGTAACACAATCGTGTAATGCAATTTGCTGAGCGAGAATTCTTTCAACATGGGGATAATGCGGCATCCAGTAATTTTCCGTTACCAAAATTATGTTAGTTACGTTCGGTCTTGCATACACATGTCGTGAGCACGCACTAGTTGTTGTTGAACGTTGGTGACTTGATAATAATTAACTTTGGTTAACAAATAATAATTTAATTAAAAATGTTGACATGTTGATTATTAACATGTGATTATGTGATTCATGAATTTTAAGTATTATTTTATGAATTTTACGTAATAATGTGACGATTTGTGAAATATGATTTATATGTATTGTTGCTAATTGAAATATATGATTATTGTTGTTCATTAATAATAATTCCATATGTTTTGTAGTTAAAACTATTTAAAAATTATTAAATATATTAATTTTTATAATGTTTAAACAAATAGGGTTTATATATTACTAAAAATCAAACCCTAGCCCCCCCCCCCCCCCCCCCACCCTGATCTAATGGGCCGAAGCATACCCACACCCTAACCCGCACGATTTTGATCCAGGAACACTCAAATATCTGATTTTTCTTGGTTTCAATCATTCCAACATGTTAGTAAGTGCCATTCTCGATCATTACATGATTAAAGGTTAGATTTTTATTAGTTTTCATGGTTTTTGATTCAAGAACAAACCTAGTTCAATTGGCCTTGATAATCTGAATTGATGTGGTTTGATGATGCTATGATGTTAGTTGTATTGTATTGATATTAGTATACGTGGATTATGCATTAATTTCCTAAGATTGACACCTTGTTCATACATTACTATAAGTAGAAACTTTTATTCATGAGATTTTGAGATTTGATGAATTGTGGATGTTTAGTGTGTTTAGATGGTTCCTATGAAGTAGATTAGGTTTAATGTTGATGAATCCATGATTGAATTCGATGAATGTTTGGTTTTTTGGTGTTACTTTCCCGAAAGGGAAACTTTGTTGATATGGCGCATTTGATCTTGTGAATTGAGCATGCATATGGTGTTAAGATCATGCTAGGACGCTTGTTGATAGTGTCTAATGTGTTAGAGTGAGTTAATTGGGTCATTTGGATGCTTTAATGGATTGTTTCGGAAATCTTGGTTTCATGAGGGATATTGTGCAATGTGGTAGGTTTATACTAGAAGATTATGCAATTATGCTTGGATTATAGTATGTCAGTGTTATGTATGTTCAATGTGTTTGATTTGTATGAACAATATTTGGGAATATGATGATGAATATCATACATACATGCGAATATGAGGCCCCTACTTAGTAGGATCGGTAGGGTTTAGGATGTGAAGTACTGAGTTGCTTCACATGGCATGTAGTGTGTAATTAAACTCAATGTGTGATTTATTAGTTGGAATTTATTTATATTTATGTTGAGCATGATGATTGTTGAGATTCACATGTGTTGTACGATGAACTATCTTAGTATGATAATCTTAATTGAACATAAGGTTCATAATATGAAATACGTGAATTGTTTGCATGATAATCCTGAGTAATAAGTTACTATACTTGATCAACGAAGATTTCAATTAAATATGTCACCAACGGGTCAAACGAGTTAACTAGGTCAAATGTGTTTTTGTTTTTCAAATCATTTGGGTCAATGTGTTTATTGAGCACTTAGGGTTTGCTAAGCTATTTTGGTTGCGTGCTTATGTACTCACGTGTTCTAGGTAACCTTTGACGGGTTGTCTTTCTCACTCATCGTTAGCTTTGCTTCTCTTTTTCTTTTGCGCACCAGATGAGTTCAATGCCCCACTTTTATACACTCTCTTTTTGGGGGAGAAATCATACTTCTTTTTACAAATGATTTACTATTATAAGTTGTCTATAGTATAACATAGTGTGATATACCATTGAAAAACCTTACACTTTCGGATCGCTGATTAAGAAAACTAGCGGGAATATTTGGGTAGTACTACTGGATATGACAAGCCCCACCCCTACTACTGGAGGTCAAGCGGGTGCAATATTATCATAAACAACTAACATTGTCACGACTTGGTATGTCGTGGTGTAAGGCAAACACATGAACACAGTCAGCTTCGATCACGAAATCACTGTGGTTATTACTTATACAATTAGATTAGCTATCTATTTCAATCCACTTACTTATGTTTTACAACTGTTATTATTTATGATAAATACAAACTCTTGATCTCACCAACCAACGTTTTGACACTTTAATAAGCTTTTCTCATATCATTATTAACAGCTGCATCTAGGGGCACTCACGAGTCGAGCATGCTTTGAAACATTCATCTGTTTACATTTGGATCTTATTACATACTTCCACATAATGGTTTGGGTGTGTGTTTTACGCATTTTACATTTCTATACCTTGTGTTTGAAATACTTACTAAACGTTTCCGTGATGTTCTAAATTTTTAAACTCTGAGTTTATTTTCAAATGTTACATATCGAGTCGTTCTAAGTAACTAATGACTTGGATCCTGGTTTGTATAAACGCCTAGCGGTAAAACCCTGCACGTGGATTTTTAGGGTGTGACAGTCTTGACTTTGTTGCTTTAGGGCATCGATCGTGAAGGAAAGCTTGGGGTTTTGATTCATTGCTTGGGGTAGTATTTGAGAGGAGATCCTCCTCTTGTTTCTCTCGGCCAATTGAGGGATTGATTGGTAACTTGAGTTTGATCCCTAATCATCGACTAATATTAATTAATCCTTAATACGGGCCCGGGCCCGATAGAATTATTTTGTTTAGCCCGTAATTAAACCAAAGAAAAACAAGCATTTAAAATTTAAATGTTTCAATTAAATAAATTATAACAATTATAATTTATAAAACCCGATATTGTTTCGGAAATAGCAGTTAATCAAATTTAGTGGACTTTAACGTTCGATCATTCGTTGCCCAAGGTGTAACTTACAGGTCATAGTTCGATTGGTAACGTCACGTAATCAAAGTACATAAGTCTAGGGCTGGCAAAAACTGACACGAACCTCTTAACAAGAACGACACAAAGTTAACAGGTTTCGTGTCATTAACAGGTCGACATGTTAAAGACACGATAAAAATCGTGTCTTTACAGATTAAACACCTGATAACCTGTTAACGCACATGTTAAGACCTGGTTATATTTTTAGCTTATTAAAATTATATATGTATTTATATATATGTATGTAAAGTCCTCATCATGATCGATTCCACATATTGTTGCACTTGATAATCAAATTAAGACAGATGTGTGTGTGTGATATCAACGAACATTAAACAAACTCAATCGAATATTATTAATCAAACGATTACAATAACAAAGGAGTTTACATTGTTTAAGCGCGATGTACCCGAAAGATTTCATTTTCAAAATATTTAAACTTCTCAAAGATTTCATGTTTATGCTTTATAAGATAGACATAATCATATCGACTATAACCGTAAATAAACGTAACGAAGTATCTTTTATGATTTGTAGACATGGTTCTGAAAAGACTATATACATTAGAATGTATAAGTGTTAATAGATCCTTGGCTTGTTCACCAACATAGGTGAAAGGATCCTTTGTGAGTTTATCAGCTAAGCAAGATTCACATTCATCAAAGAACTCCTATCTTGTAGATTTAAGAATTCCTTTGGACTGAAGCCTTTTCACACGGGCCTTACTTATGTGGTCAAATCTACAAAGCCATAGAAATGTATCATTGATGCCGAATTTGATATGTTTAGAAAGATTATATATGTAATTGTCTTTTTGAACATCGATCTTATAAATACCATTTCAAGGTTTAGCCTCAAAATAAAAGAGATCATTCAAGTAAGTAGAAATAGAAGCACCATTAAAAGAGTACTTGAATTGTTGTTCAAACAATAAAGAAATTGAAATAATGTTTTTACGACAAAGCAGGAGCAATCAAACCCTTATTCTAAGTAACTACAAGGCCAGATGAACAAGAAAGATAATATGTTTTAGCTGCTAGAACTTGTACACTTTTTCCCAACACCAACGATGAGCTTCATGTCGCCTTGTTTTAGTTTCTTTTGCGTTTCAGGCTCCAACAAGATAGTAATGATGTGGTAACCATATTCAGTATCAAATACCCATGTGTTGTAAGAAACAGTTAAAAATTCTATAAGATATATGAGTACCTAAAGAAGTTCCTTCACAATTAGCCTTCTTTGCACTCAGGTTGACTAGATAGTTAGGGAAGCTACACTCCAATGCATCATCTTATTGCATTCAAAACAGTAGTGCTCCTCAGGTTGGGATGCTACTTTTTTAGCCAGTTTTTTATTGTTGGTGGTAGACTTGGCAGTAACTACTTTATTCTTGCCCTTACTGTTATAAGCCTTCTACTTGGGATTAGACTTTTAACACTAGTAGATCTAATTATCAACATTTGACTAACTTTATCTGGTATCTTATGTTTGGTAGCTTTGGCATATGGTATAATTCAGTTTCACTCTTAACCCATCCATTCATATTAAAGTTCATCATGAACTGGTAAACTAGGCAGAGAGTTCAAGATGAAGGTTGTTGACATTTCATCCTATGTAGGATAACCAAGTTTGGTTATTTTGTCGATGTACCCTTTCATTTTAAGCACATGGGCACTAACAAGCGAGACTTCTTGCATTTGCGGGAAATTAGCTGCTTCACAGTATCATTGCGTTCTTGTCGGGCCTGTTTCTAAAACATGCCCTTAATTTGCTATATCATGTCAAAGCAATCATGTCCTATATGTTCTTCTAGAGATCAATGGCCATGGCGACTAGCATAAGGCAGGCTACCTCATCGACATCCTCCTTAAATTTTTCCCAAGTCCTTTGGGCAGCAGCCGTATTATTTTCAGGCTAGTTGGAAATAGTGCTATCTGAAACATAGAGCTTTTTCATCATCTTGAGAAAAATTCTTATATTGTGATGCCATGCGAGAAAGCTGATGTTATCAAGTTTCTCTTTCTTAAGAATAGACTCGAGAATGAATGAGTTGTTAGTTTCTAAAGACGTGTGTTTAAATAAGCAAATAAATTAATAAGTATTTTTGATGTATTAAAGGGTAACTTTGTAAAATAATAATCAAGTTTCAGTATTATTCTAATTAGGTCACTCATAAATTATTTGTCCTAATCTGGTCACTCAAAAATAATTTCTAAAAATTCAAATATTTATAAAAATTATCAATTTATTTAAAAAATTATGAAAAGTGAGAAATGTAATAGTCATCCTAAAACATGTACGTGTGGAAGGGTCGGATGTGTCAACAAAACCCTTTCTCTATGAAAGAATAAACTTTACATTAAGTGTGATGTTGTGGCTCTAAATATCGATGTTTCGCTTAATGTTCCAAATATTTCTTATAATAGTGTGGCATAAAATATTGGTTTAATCTATGGGGTCCAATTTTAGTGTTTACCGAATAGGGTCAAACACATCGAATGATGAAATCATACGTGCATTGTAGTTTACAATATTCAGGTTGTGACAACATGTGACGGACCCTTATATCTCTTTGGACACCAAATTTCAATACCCTTTTAAAATTATGTTTATCACGAGATACATAACCATTTTAAGTTAATAGTTTGAAATTAGGAAAATGTTCAAATAAGAAGGCTTCTAAACCTAAAAAGTGTAAGAAGTAATCTTAACCATCAATCTTCTTAACTAATGTTTGAGATCAAATAGTAGAGAATAAGTTTATGAGAGGGTATTTTATGCGTAAAAACTTTTGTTGACTTTTTCAAGTTCGCCCATTTTTTAACCATTCATAACTTTTATACACAATATTATTTTTTTGTAAAAAGTACACTCTAAAAATTAGCATTTTTTATCTTTAATGAATTAAAGTATTTCTAATTAATCATTTTTCTCACATCTCAAACTTAAAGAAGTACTTATCTGACGAGACTATGTTTGTACCACCCGAGGAAGTACAAGTAGATTAACAAGTGTGATTTATTAAATAATCGTTTGAGGTTATGGATCGTGAGGTCAAGACTCTTAAGCAGAGCAAGATACCTATAGTTAAAGTTCGTCAGAACTCAAGACGTGGACCGGAATTCACGTGGTAACGTGAGGATCTCATGAAGCGTATCTTCACTTGTTCGAAACGACAACCACAACCGACGAAGGTAACAATTAAATTTCGGAGCGAAATTTCTTTCAACATGGGGATGATGTGACAACTCAAGATTTCTTTGTGACAATGTAGTAGACCAGTGATGTAACACAATCGTGTAATGCAATTTGCTGAGCGAGAATTCTTTCAACATGGGGATAATGCGGCATCCAGTAATTTTCTGTTACCAAAATTATGTTAGTTACGTTCGGTCTTGCATACACATGTCGTGAGCACGCACTAGTTGTCGTTGAACGTTGGTGACTTGATAATAATTAACTTGGTTAACAAATAATAATTTAATTAAAAATGTTGACATGTTGATTATTAACATGTGATTATGTGATTCATGAATTTGAAGTATTATTTTGTGAATTTTACGTAATAATGTGACGATTTGTGAAATATGATTTATATGTATTGTTGCTAATTGAAATATATGATTATTGTTGTTCACTAATAATAATTCCATATGTTTTGTAGTTAAAACTATTTAAAAATTATTAAATATATTAATTTTTATAATGTTTAAACAAATAGGGTTTATATATTACTAAAAATCAAACCCTAGCCCCCAACCCCAACCCCCCCCCCCCCCGGTCTAATGGGCCGAAGCATACCCACACCCTAACCCGCACGATTTTGATCCAAGAACACTCAAATATCTGATTTTTCTTGGTTTCAATCATTCCAACATGTTAGTATGTGCCATTCTCGATCATTACATGATTAAAGGTTAGATTTTTGTTAGTTTTCATGGTTTTTGATTCAAGAACAAACCTAGTTCAATTGGCCTTGATAATCTGAATTGATGTGGTTTGATGATGCTATGATGTTAGTTGTATTGTATTGATATTAGTTTACGTGGATTATGCATTAATTTCCTAAGATTGACACCTTGTTCATACATTACTATAAGTAGAAACTTTTATTCATGAGATTTTGAGATTTGATGAATTGTGGATGTTTAGTGTGTTTAGATGGTTCCTATGAAGTAGATTAGGTTTAATGTTGATGAATCCATGATTGAATTCGATGAATGTTTGGTTTTTTGGTGTTACTTTCCCGAAAGGGAAACTTTGTTGATATGGCGCATTTGATCTTGTGAATTGAGCATGCATATGGTGTTAAGATCATGCTAGGACGCTTGTTGATAGTGTCTAATGTGTTAGAGTGAGTTAATTGGGTCATTTGGATGCTTTGATGGATTGTTTCGGAAATCTTGGTTTCATGAGGGATATTGTGCAATGTGATAGGTTTATACTAGAAGATTATGCAATTATGCTTGGATTATAGTATGTCATTGTTATGTATGTTCAATGTGTTTGATTTGTATGAACAATATTTGGGAATATGATGATGAATATCATACATACATGCGAATATGAGGCCCCTACTTAGTAGGATCAGTAGGGTTTAGGATGTGAAGTACTGAGTTGCTTCACATGGCATGTAGTGTGTAATTAAACTCAATGTGTGATTTATTAGTTGGAATTTATTTATATTTATGTTGAGCATGATGATTGTTGAGATTCACATGTGTTGTACGATGAACTATCTTAGTATGATAATCTTAATTGAACATAAGGTTCATAATATGAAATACGTGAATTGTTTGCATGATAATCCTGAGTAATAAGTTACTATACTTGATCAACGAAGATTTCAATTAAATATGTCACTAACGGGTCAAACGAGTTAACTAGGTCAAATGTGTTTTTGTTTGTCAAATCATTTGGGTCAATGTGTTTATTGAGCACTTAGGGTTTGCTAAGCTATTTTGGTTGCGTGCTTATGTACTCACGTGTTCTAGGTAACCTTTGACGGGTTGTCTTTCTCACTCATCGTTAGCTTTGCTTCTCTTTTTCTTTTGCGCACCAGATGAGTTCAATGCCCCACTTTTATACACTCTCTTTTTGGGGGAGAAATCATACTTCTTTTTACAAATGATTTACTATTATAAGTTGTCTATAGTATAACATAGTGTGATATACCATTGAAAAACCTTACACTTTCGGATCGCTGATTAAGAAAACTAGCGGGAATATTTGGGTAGTACTACTGGATATGACAAGCCCCACCCCTACTACTGGAGGTCAAGCGGGTGCAATATTATCATAAACAACTAACATTGTCACGACTTGGTATGTCGTGATGTAAGGCAAACACATGAACACAGTCAGCTTCGATCACAAAATCACTGTGGTTATTACTTATACAATTAGATTAGCTATCTATTTCAATCCACTTACTTATGTTTTACAACTGTTATTATTTATGATAAATACAAACTCTTGAACTCACCAACAAACGTTTTGACACTTTAATAAGCTTTTCTCAGATCATTATTAACAGTTGCATCTAGGGGCACTCACGAGTCGAGCATGCTTTGAAACATTCATCTGTTTACATTTGGATCTTATTACATACTTCCACATAATGGTTTGGGTGTGTGTTTTATGCATTTTACATTTCTATACCTTGGGTTTGAAATACTTACTAAACGTTTCCGTGATGTTCTAAAATTTTAATCTCTGAGTTTATTTTCAAATGTTACATATCGAGTCGTTCTAAGTAACTAATGACTTGGATCCTGGTTTGTATACACGCCTAGCGGTAAAACCCTGCACGTGGATTTTTAGGGTGTGACTGTTAGGACCTGGTATTTGAACGAAATACCTAGTGATTAGCGTGTTAAACCAACTCAAATAGTGCGGAATCCTATTTGATTGGCCATCCAATCAGTGAGAACACACGATGAATCAATCAAGAATTGAAATCAACGTCAGAAATCGATTAGGAATCGATCTGATGTGTTCTGTGAACTTGGAGAACGATTTGGGAGGCCTCTGGACGGCTAGGGTACGTCTGGAATCGTAATGGGATGAATTCTTACGTTTTTCCACGAATTGGGTCTATTTATAGGTTAGTATTGTTCAATCGTGCGACTGGGCCATAAGTATGGTTCAGTCGTGCGATTGAACCATGCGGTTGATTCATCCGCACGACTGAGTGTTCAGTCGTGCGATTGAGTCAATCTTATGTGTCAATCATACGACTGATCCAGTCTCCTGGTTCAGTCGTGCGATTGAGTCAATCGTATGAAGTTATTCATGCGTGTGGTCCATTCGCATGGGCCATTCGCATGAGAACTTCAATAAGTTAAGTTTGAATGTTTTAATTAATATAACATAATGTGCAATCATTCAAACAATCATAAACCCAATCATTTCAATCACGACTCATTAATGAAATATTAAACATCACAAGTAACAACCAATTCATATCATTTCATTAATCGATACTATTACATCATAATCAGACAGACAAGATTGATTACATTACAACTCATGATCTAGGGACATACATGCATCAACAAACTCCCCCTAGGACCTAGATCTATCTAATCTCTTGTCTTCTGCATCACCTCCTTATACTTCTTGTACTTCTCCTCTTTAGTGACTCCTGCGTGTATCTCAAACGCAAAGCAAAGTCGTATAACGTTTTGGAACTGGAGGGCTTGTACAATGTCTTGTGTGTCATAGAACAGTGGCCACTTGTATAATGTGTAGACATCATTAGCAGACAAGTTGGTTAGCCACATCGGGTCGAATACCCTGATAGTATCCATTTGGCCCTCTTTATTCAAAACTATGACAGCTTCAGCGGTTCTCCAATCATAGTACCACCATTTGAAGTGTGGAGTGAAGTCCTGTGGCATTTCCCTGAGAGGGATTCTTGACATAGTGCGCGAGGGACTCCACTTCAGCACAATCTTGGGCTTGCCAGTAATGGCATCAACCTCAGACCTTCTTATATACCTCGTAGGCTGTTGTGGTCTGAAGTTAACCCATCTGGTGTGGTACTCCTTCTTCAGGGCAGCCTCAAACCAGCCTGACATCTTTCTTGGGTCAGCATACAGCAGCTTTAGCTTAGCCAGCTGGTTGAGCTCAAAACCAGGTAGAGTCTTCAGATCATGTGGGAACCTGAAGTACTCTATGCCCTGCTCCCTCTTAACTGCATACGCGTTAAGATCATCAAAATAAGCCCATGAGATAATCCTGCCTGACACCTTATGCTGTTTCTTGACTCTGTAGAGCTTGGTGTAGGCATCTTTCTTTGGTGCAGCACGCTGGGCTCTTACTTCTTCAAAACAGGCAGCCCACTCAGCCTTGCGAATATCTACGTCATCATTGGAGGCTTGGGCTGTTCCTTCAGTCTTTTCGGTTTCCTGCTCCATCTTGTCTAGTACCTCAAACGTATCACTGACTAGGGACTCACCCAGATTGGGGACCACATTACTGTCGGTGTCAGCATACTGAGGGTACTCTTCTGCAGTAATATCTTCAACCTCAACTTCATCAACGTCGTTTAGTTCTTCATCACTGGTTGAATCAACTGTTGGAGCATCCTTGACTATTTCATCAGGATTGAGTCTGAACATCTCTGCCAGTTGCTCATCAGATAGGTCATGAATTATTTCCCCTTCTTCAGGGGTATAACTCACAGACCTTCTGACAATCCCTTGAAGATCAAGAATCATGGTTAATTGAGTCTTGACCATTTGAAGGGGAGCAAAGTCAAACTCATCCCTTTGAAAGTTTGGATCTGTTTGATATAAACATTCAACACATAAACCATTAGTAATTAATCAAGCAGAATTATATCAACTTAATATATAAACATTCAACACACTTGTTTTTCATTACATGATTCAAATACAAAATAAATAAATACATAAGACATCTAATCTGTACTTTTGTCTTGAATCAGGGGCGTGTCGCTCGGAGGAGCAGAAGTGGTGGATGACTGGTCCTGTCGATGCTTAGATCTTCGCTCTTGACCAGAAGCAGAGGCCGATGCAGCCGCATCCCCTCCTTCTGCCTCGTCATCATCATCTCTACCTTCTGTCCTGTCTTCCTCAGTCTCTTCCTCATCATCATCATCTTCCTCATCATCATCATCATCATCTTCATCATCACCATCTCCATCATCCCCGTCACCCTCCTTTAGCTTCAAGGGCTCATCCTTCGACCCCTTTAACCTCAGCATAATCGTCTTGTTGGTCGTCTCCAACTCCTCTATACGTTTGACGGACTGGGCCTGCTGGTCCTGGAGTTGGGACACCTCGACTCTCTGTGCATCGATTAGCTGGTTCTGCTGGTCTATCACCCGAGCCTGCTCTGCCATCTGCTGAGACTGGGCAGCAGTCAGGTCGGTCAGCTGGCGGATCTGCGCCGCCTTCTCCTCATCTGCAGCAAGCAGGCGCATCACCATACGGTTAAGCGCTGACAGCTGCTCCTCTACCCCGATGTGAGGTAGAGTAGATCCATAAACATGTGGTAGTTGGGCTGAGGGTCCAACATGATGTGTGGTGGTGGTGGAAGTGGCAGTGGTGAATATGGGTCGGTAGGCTGGAGCTGGTGATGTAGGTGTGAATGGTCTGGTGGTGGATGGGAAGGATACAGTGGTGGTAGGTAAGGTGGTGGATGTGGTAGTGGGAGTAGTGGATGTGGTGGCTGTGGTGATGGGTGGTATGTCAGAGGTGGTGGTAGTGGTGGCTGTGGTGGTGGAAGTAGTGGCAGCAGTGGTAAAGAAGGTCAGGCGACGCTTCTTCTTCTTCAATCCATGGGGTTGAGCCATCCGCTTCCTCCTAGTCCCGGTGGAAGTGGATGCTCCCCCTGCAGCTCTGCCCACTGACCCCGGAACATAGTTCGGGTTAGTCTCTCTCTCTGAGGTGTCCCGAGGGTGTTCACCAACCACCCTAAGCCCGTGGTCTGTGGGAACAACTTTGCTTACCACAGTCCTAGTGAGGGGCTCCTCATCTGACTCCTCCTCCTCTTGATCCCCAGCTACAAACTCCTGATGGAAACCGGCCATCTCAGCGACCTCTCCGGCAGTGGCTGACCCCGGGGGAATAACGTCTGAATCAGTGCCTCTAGATGGAGCAGGCATATCATCCCCGGCGTCGCCGCTATCATCATCATCAGAGTCAGTATCTGGTATAGCAATATTCTCAACATCTGAATCACTGTCATCGTGGCGCCACTTTCTATTGGCTGGCGCCACATAATCAGCTCGGGCCAGATGCCCAAACAACCTCCTGACAGGGGGCTTCACCTGCTTCCCCCTGTATACCTTCATCCGGCCTAGCGTCGTGTCATCCATGACCTCAAGAACAACTGCATCATCCTTCTCCTTTGGCAGGGAATGGAGCTTCTGGTCAATGATCATCTGCATAAATCTGGGGTACATACAGAAGCCTTCCTTCCCTTTCCCCTCGATGTTCTCCACCAGGTAGGTGAATATCATCTTGGAGAAGCTGAACGGGTGGTTCAGCACCAAAGCAACATACGCGTTCTGGATCTGGTCGGAAAGCTCATCAAAACCTCCCTTCCTGGAAGCTATACACTTTAGCAGCACGTGCGCAAGATACTTAAGCTGGGGACAGAGGTTACTCTTGTTGAGTACCCCAGCATTGATGTCCCCAGAGTACTTGGCTCTCAAGAAACATCCTCTGACAGTGAGGGGGTGTAGACGAGTAGGACAATCAGCATCATCCCCTAACTGTAGAACAATCCTCAAATCCTCCTCTGATACGGTGATAGCCTCACCAAAGATCGTACTCCTGATGCAATGAGGCTCAGAGGATCTATCAACAGTCGCGCCTTCCCAGAAGGCCTGCTGCACTGATCTATACGGCGTGCATGATGTAGCGATAGCATGAGCGATCCTGGATCTCAACAGAAACGTAATAATGCCTGCGAAGTCAGCTGCGTTTCTGGATGTCAAATCCAGATGAGCACATATGTTGTGCTTGGTGCTCATGTTCCATCGACTCGCCATCTGTAACACATAACAATATAAACATTAGTTCCATTGGCTAAGAGTATAATGAAACACTTAGACTTTGAATAAAATCTCTCTGTCATGCGATTGAGGTTGTACGACTGAAGACAGTCGTGCGACTGAACCGTGCGATTGAGGTTCAGACGTGCGAATGACCTCATGCGCACGACTGAGTGTGCGACTGGACTCATGCGCATGTACTCTTATGCGGTTACACCAGTCGTGCGACTGAGTCTCATTCGCATGGTTCAGTCGTGCGGTTAAGTGAATCGCTCCCTTCAGTCGTGCGACTGAAGTTCATCCGCTTGTCCAGTCGTATGACCTCCTGTCCGTTCAATTCAAATTTGCTTTTTCACCAACTTTGAGTTTTAGACTTCGTGTTTTGGTTTATTAGACTCGCAACCCATTCGTGTAACACCTAACATCTTTAATTTCATTAATTTGAGTCATTTAGTTAGGTCATTTTGTCACACAGGTCATAGTTTTCTAACGGGTCTGATTATCCCGATTCAGAGTCAAATTGAACGATGTGTTGATGTTTCTTTGTCGCAAATTACCTGTAGGATCGAAGTAAATGATCAGTATGCAAGAAACGAAGGTTTTAAGGAGATCAAATGAAATTTTGGCAGAGTGACTTTAGTCGTGCGAATTAGGGTTTCTTTGAGGGTGATGAGTCTCTGCGACCGACTCCTCCTCTATTTATACTAACCCTAGATCCAATCGTGCGACTGAGTTCATATGCACCTTTCAGTCGTGCGAGTGGGACTCAGTCGTGCGATTGGGTCAGTCGTCCTTCTCCAGTCGTCCGACTGGACTTCAGTCGTGCGACTGACTCACTCGTTCGCACTTAAGCCTCCGACTGGACTAATCGTATGGGCCATTCGGTTGGATGGTCCATACTCATAGTTCATTCGTGCGAATGGACTTCATTCGTATGGTTAGTCCATACGTATGGTCCATTCGTGCGAATGGGTCATACTTAGTTAATTTTCTGCCATTTTGACCACTTTACATTTAAACCCCTTTTAACTTTATGAACTTAACATTATGAACCTTTGATCATCCTAGACATGATCATCTTGTCTGGAAAACATTTTGATCACCTCAGACGTGACCATTTTTATCTTGAAAACCTTTTGATCACCTCAGACGTGATCCTTTTAAAACACTTTGTCACCTCAGACGTGATCTTTTTAAACAATTTAGCCACCTCAGACGTGACCCTTTTAAACACTTTGTCACCTCAGACATGACCCTTTTAGTGAGTTGATCCCATCTGATTTTCCTGATGTAGTCCGACACACGACTAAACTTAAATTAAACGACTATCTAATTTAAGACCTTAAACTAATTACACAAACAAACTTATTTTTGGCTTTTTGTGAGAGATAAATCCAGAGATTGATATCTAAAGGATTTGATTCGGGAGTAGATAGCTTCAACTTAGATTGATCATATCTGGACCAATTCAATTTTGGAATCATACAGGTAAGTCAAATCATTTGGGACTAGTTATTAAAACTTTTGATGCTCAATTTCTCGGTGTTCATCCAGAGTCGTTAGCAACTTAAGGAAATCATACTGAAACTCTTAGATTTTCACATTGATTTTAACCTTTGAGCATGTAGCCACAATGATTGTCAGTATGTTTGTCCACTTAAATCCATACACAGACTTTTGACACAGACTGGTGACTTATTTAGGTTTAATTATTTCAACTAACATTTGTGGATCCCACACTTATATGGTAATCAACATTCCTCAGGAGCTTTTGAGCGGTCTACGGGTATTATTACAAGAAGAGACTATTCTTAGAGATTTCAAAGAGAAGCCTGTCCTCAGGTCAGTGCCATCGCACAGCAGAGAGGCGGCAAACAACAATGAATTCTAGAATATCTAGGTTATGCTTATCCTCAGGTCAGTGCCATCGCACAGCAGAGAGGCACACAACCTATCTCCTTGTTAGAGCAGCTTATTTTATTTTGCACAAAATGCACCAACAACTAAGTCATTAGCTTTATTGCATTTGTCTTTCAATTTTTTCCTTTGCTCTAATTATGGTCATCCGCACACATTTGTGGCGTTTAATTGCTCATTACCCCTTATTGGAATATTGTTGATTGTGTTAACCAGTGATAAGATGGAAGCCCACAGTCAGTTGAACAACTTAGTTTGATCTTGAGATCACCAATCAGGTCTAATTGTCTATTGTGTTGAATCTACCAACATATCATTTATGGTCTAGCAGCCTCTAAGTCTACTTTCTTTGTGTCACCTTAGGAGTTGCCAGTTTTCTATCATCTTTCCTTTTATATATTGCTCAGACTACACAGACTTATACTTTGAACTTTTGCATCTTTCCAAAACTTAAATTTTTAAAGTCCCTCTTGATATGTTCCTGTGTACTATCATTTTCCAAAGGTATTGAATCGGTATCACAGACACAATCTACCTTATTTCAGCTAGTTACTCCTTCTCCCTCAATTTTTTTTTTTTAATGTTAACTTGCTGACATATTCTCCCCCTAAAATACTAAAATCATTTATGGTTTAATTATTTTAGGATTTTCATAAACAGCAAAATAACATGAGTTTAAATAAAATAAAATAAAATAGACAAATAAAATGAAATAAAATAAACTTTAACTAAACTACATCGGACTACACATTATCATCATCAGGAATTACCTCACTTTTCTTTTTAACGCCGTTGACCTCTAACAAATATTGAAAACGTGGTTTATCAAAGGCTTTAGTATAGAGGTCAGCGCGTTGAAAATCAGTATTAATTTTAACCACATCAATTAAGTTCTTTTCAAAGCAATCTCTTATGAAATGGTATTTAATACCGATGTGTTTGGTCTTAGGATGTTGAACCGGATTTTTAGTTACTGCAATTGCAGCAGAGTTATCAACAAAAATAGGAGTAGATGAGAATTTTAAACCGTAATCCCGCATTTGCTGTTGAATCCAGATGATTTGTGAACAGCAACTTGCAGCAGCAACATATTCGGCTTCACAGGTTGACAATGCAACCGATGTCTGCTTCTTACACTGCCAGGTAACTAATCTTCTCCCAAAGAATTGACACCCGCTGATGTAGACTTGTAGTTCATCTTGCAGCCCCCGTAATCCGAGTCACTATACGCGGTAAGCTCAAAGTCATCATCATGAGGATACCACAATCCAAGTGTGGGTGTACCCTTCAGATAACGAAAAATCCTCTTGACCCCGATCAGATGGTTGACCTTTGGTTTAGCCTGATATCTAGAACATAGACATGTAGCATACATAATATCAGGTCTTGAGGCAGTGAGATACATGAGGGATCCAATCATTCCTCGGTACATAGTGGCATCTACTAGATCTCCATTCTCATCAGGTGCTATATCATGATTCGTAGCAAGTGGAGTCCCAGCAGCAGAAGCATTCTCCATGTCAAAGCGACTGAGAATGTCTCCTACATACTTGGTCTGATGTAGAAAGATTCCATTAGGTGTTTGATCCACCTGTAACCCGAGAAAGAACTTCATCTCCCCCGTAGCACTCATCTCAAACTCTTTCTTCATTACTGCTTCAAACTCTTTACATAACTCTTCGTTCTTTGACCCGAAGATTATGTCATCAACATATATCTGTACAAGCAGTAGGTCGCCATCCTTTTCTTTAATAAACAGTGTACAGTCAATGACTCCCCTGCGAAAGCCGTGTTTCACAAGATGAGTCGAGAGTTTCTCATACCACGCTCGAGGAGCTTGATGAAGCCCATATAAAGCTTTGTCGAGCTTGTAAACTCTATCCCGATGATAAGGATCCTCAAATCCCTCGGGTTGACTTACATAGACTGTTTCCCTGATTTCCCCATGAAGGAATGCACTCTTCACATCTAATTGGTAGACTTTAATCTTCATGTACGATGCATAGGCAAGGAAGATACGAATGGCTTCCATCCTTGCCACGGGTGCAAACACCTCATTATAGTCAATCCCCTCGACTTGGCGAAAACCTTGAACCACCAGTCGAGCTTTGTTCCTGATAATGACTCCTTGGTCATCCTTCTTGCATTTTAGTACCCATTTGGTGCCAATGACTTTAGCACCTTTAGGTCTATCAACCAGAGTCCATACACCTAACTTCTTAAACTGCAGAAGTTCTTCTTGCATGGCACTCACCCACGCCTCATCATTTAGTGCCTCACTGACATATTTTGGCTCAACCTGCGAGACAAAACATCGATAAGCACCATCATGAATGTAACCTTTCTCCATAACCGAGGCGTAATCAGCTGAGTATAGCTGATTTCGGGTTTGTACTCCTGATCTGACATCCCCAATAACATTGTCAAGGGGATGATAGACGTTTAGTCGTGATCCTGGAGTAGTAGGAACAGCCACCTCAGAACCGAGATTATGAACATTTTGTTCTGCATCTGAGGTAGTTGGAGTTTGAGGTTCCGAAGTCGAAGGAGCATCACTCGTAGATGCTTGTGGACTTTCAGGAACTGGAACCTGTTCCTCCTGACTATTCTGGTCATCTGCTTCAGTTTCATCTTCAGAGGAGGAGTCACTGTCGTTGACTACTCCCCCTGACTGAGTAGATGATTCTCCCTGTGTGTTAGATGGTGTATTCAATATATCATACATCATCCTAGTAGCTAACTCATCATCCGAGGGAGAGAGAGGTATGTTGAAGGACTTGAAGAATCCATCATAATCGAAGAAGTATGCAGGTCCTTTGCCTGTAGGTGGTGTGGTATATCTCTGAACGTCGACATTACACCACACTTCTACAAGACCCGTTGAGTTATTGTAAACTCGCTTGTTCGGTATGTTGTATCCTAGAAAAATTCCTTCATCTGCCTTCTCGCTGAATTTTCCTTCTTGTGTCTTCTTCAGAAGTGTACACGGCGCGCCAAAAGGTTCAAGATACTCCAAATTCGGTTTGCGTCTTTGTAGTAGCTCATAACATGTCTTTCCGTGGCGCTTGACTATTAGGACTCGATTCAGTGTATAACATGCATTTTCTACTGCCTCATTCCAGAATTGGATAGGCAGTTTCGAGTCAGCCAGCATAGTCCGTGCAGTCTCTATCAAGCTTCGGTTCTTTCTCTCAGCAACACCATTCATCTGAGGCGTGTAGGCAGAAGTGAATTGTTGAACAATTCCCTTTTCCTTGCAGTATGCCTCCATCCATTGATTCTTGAATTCTGTCCCGTTGTCTGAGCGTACTTGTCTAACTTTTAGCTTGTAGAGAGATTCCAAAGTGGTTACTAATTCCTTGAATGACTCAAATGTTTCTGATTTGGATTTCATAAACATTACCCAAGTGAACCTTGAGTAGTCATCAGTGACCACAAAACAGTACAAATCGCCTGCAATACTCTTTGTACTGACTGGACCAAACAGATCCATGTGAAGAAGTTCAAGAGGAAGTTCTATTGAATGAACTTTCTTTTCCTTATGAGACTTCTTTGTCTGTTTGCCTTTCTTGCAAGCTACACAAAAGTCAGGAAGCTGGAAGTTCTTGACATTTACTCCTCTTACTAAATCCTTCTGAATCAAATGATTCATCTTCCTTTGACTAATGTGTCCCATTCTCCTATGCCAGGAGATTGAGTCCTTCTCAGTAGCTTTAGATAGAAAGCACTGAACCTCATGATCTGTTGTAGCAGCTGTTGACAGATCCAAGACATAAAGGTCTTTATATCTTGAAGCAGTCATCAGAACTTGGTCCTCCGGGATCATGTAGTCTTTCTTCAGCACGTAACACTTCTTGTTGTCGAAGATGACTTTAAATCCTTTATCGCAGATTTGGGAAACAGAAAGTAAGTTATTCTGAAGTTGTTGAACGTAGTTCACCTTATCAAACTTAACTTTCTGATTTCCCACTTCTCCCTGTGCTGTGATGTATCCTCCCTTGTTTCCTGCAAAGGAAACATGCCCTCCTTTTATTTGTTTGACGTTTGATAAAAGGGCTCTATTTCCTGTCATGTGCCTGGATGCTCCGCTGTCTATAATCCACGTGTTAGTCTCAGCGCTATATCGAACACCCTGCACATACAAAGTAAATGTATTAGTTTAGGTTAGGAACCCAAGCCTTTACTGTCTTGGGTTTCCCAGAGGCATCACGCATCATAAACTCTACCCATTGACCCTTAGAGGGTGAGGGTAGCTCAGATTCCTTCTTGTCATCAGTATCAGACACGCAGGATGACTTCTCTTTCCATAAGCCAGATTTGTGTAATGCCTGTTTATGATAAACAGTTGTCTGGCTTACAGGTTGGACTTTAGGTTCACTAGATCTTCTAGGTGGAGTTAGAGAACTCCTTTTAGAAGACCTAGGTCTAGAGTCCTGAAGATCTATCTTCTTCCTAGGTGTCTGATAGAAAGGACAATAGGAAGCAATGTGTCCACATTATCCACAGTTGTAGCATGATCTGCTATCAACTTTATGAGTAGACTTTCTCTGTGGAGAAATGCGTGACACTCTAGTAACATCAATCACTTTAGGTTTTGACTCTTGTATGTTTGATGTTTTCTCTGGTTTAACAAACTTAACTGTTTTAACCTGTTTAACATGTTCCACCTTTTGGTTAACTGGTTTTTGACTTGAAGCATGTAAAAAATTAACGTTTGAAGTCCTTTTAGGTTCTGATTTGACTCTGTTTGACCCTGACTTTAAGTTAACTTTTTCAAATTCATTTTCCAAATTAACACAAGGCAATTTACTATTTGCCTTTGAAGTGGCCTCCTTTTGTTTCTGTCCAGATTCAGTAGATGAACATGATGTGTCTGGATCAGTAACAAGAGGAGTAGTCACCACATGATCCTTGATGGGGTTGTTGTTTACTGGTTTAGACTTGGTGTTCATCAAGGTCTCAGGTGGAGGTGGAACCACCTTGTAGCCTAATCCCTCCCCGTTATTCCTTTCTCTCACTAAGTGTTGAACTATGTGTGATGAACTAGTCCAACTGTGCAGTTTCTGTTTTAATGAATTAACTTCTACTTCTAAAACTGCCTTTTGCTTCTTAGTGTCCTCTAGGGAATTTAGATAGTACCTAATGTCATTTGCTTGGTTAAAGGCAACTACTTCAGTTTCCCTAAGCTGTTTAGTCAATAGGTCTATCTTTTCTTTATAACTATGCTCATTTTGTTTTAGAACTCTATTAGCCTCAGTGCATAGTTGTAAATCTTTTACTAAGTTATCATTGTGATCTAATAACCTAGCAAATTTTTCATCAATGCTATTCCTAAACATATCACAATCAGAACAAGCATGATTATTAAACATTTGGTCAGTTATACTTACCTGTGTTGGTTCAGAAGAGTTAGCCATCAACGCAGCATCCGACGTCTCTGGTTCTGGTGATTCTGACTTTTCTGTCGCTGACGTGGAATTCTCTTCCTTTGGTTTGTAACTGACCTCAGCTGCAGTTGTTTCTTCACTATGTGACATCGCTATCTCAACTGCTAGATCACCTTCACTCGCAGAATCATCATCAAAATCTTCAACACTGGCAATGTTAGATTCTCCTGGTGAGACAAACCTGAAACTCCAATCCTGTCCTTCATCATCATAAGCAGTCAAGGCTTTTGGGTCCTTGTTTGATGAAGTAGAACTGGAAGCTTGCTTGTCTTGGCGAGTAAAGGATGAGAACGGGTTCCCATTACCCGTCTTCTTTGGCTTGACACATTCTCTCTTGAAGTGCCCCTGTTCTCCACAGTTGAAGCAGGTCACTTTGCTCTTGTCAAAGCCAAATGTGGTATCCTTAGTAGCTATCAAGTTCTGTCCTGTCTTCTTAACAAACTTCTTCGCCCTTCGGACAGCGCTAGCTAAGGCCCACATTATATCCATCCTCTCAAGCTCCATTTCATCCACCTGCTCGTAGTCCTCATCTGCCAGATGGCAGTTTCCAATCTTCCCAGCAACAAGTCCATCATATGAATGAACCACTGCGGCTAGAAGATCCATATGCTCTCGTGCTACTTCTACGGTCACATTACCGAGGTTCTCGGTCTTCAATTTGGTAGCACTTGCTTCTGATCCAATATAGTGGGCACATGATGACCCTGACGTGTCTGATCCAGAAGGAGAAGCATGTGAAGGACCTGACGAGCTAGACACAAATGCTGTTTGGAGAGGTGCTCCAGAGGTCTTAGCTTGAGGCGTGGCGTTGTATAAAGCTGGATTTTGTGTATACGAAGACTTCTGTGCTCTATACTTCATCCTTAGTGCTTCTTCACGCAACTTGAGAATGAAGTCATTTATATCCAGCTTTATCAGCATTTCATTCTGTCTAAGGTTAGACACAAATGATGCCCACTTATCAGGCAATCCGTCTGCGAAGTTGCTTACTTTCTCTTCCATAGTCGTTTCCACTCCATGTGTATGCAATTCGCTCATCAAGTGGTAGAATCTGTCTATGACTTCGTCTAAACTCTCATTACCAATCCATGAGAAGTTATCGAATTCCTTCTTTAACTCCTTTGCCTTGATTGCCTTCAATGACACATTCCCATCATATCTCTTCTCTAGCTCATCCCACAGTTTCTTGGACTGCTTGTTCTCTGAATACTGGTAGAATATGTCTTTGGGGATAGACTGAGTGATCAATGCATAAACCCTTTTCTCTGCATTGTACTTTACTTTCTGTGCATCGGTCATCCCACTTAACGTTAATTTAACTCCATCAGCTCCCACAGGTGTACTGTAACCGACCTCAATAGCTTCCCACAGATTAGGATCTACTCCATTGAGGTAGATCTCAAAACGTTGTTTCCAGTGGGGAAACTCATCTAAAGTCAAGAGCTTTGGTGGTTTGTTGTGATTAAAGGCTGACATCTGATCTTCCATGGCTAATAAACTTAGAATCTAATCAAACAAACTTTAACTGATGCGACTGAAGGATGCGAATGGTCTAATCGTGCGTATGAACTCTGCGATTGGTTCAACCGTGCGACTGAACAGGGCGAATGGTTCAGTCGTGTGAATGAATCTGGTGCGTATGAGTTATGCGAACGAACGGTTCAGTCGGCCGAATGAGGGTGCGACTAGGTCCAGTCGTGCGAATGAGCAATGCGAATGGAGTCCAGTCGTGCGAATGGGTCACTCGTGCGACTGAAGCTGCTGTTTTGCGAAAATTTCTAGGTTTGACGGGTTTCAGCCGTAAAAATTCGAAATTTCACAAGTCCTAATCGCCTAAGTCCGTAGAAACTGAACTTCGATGAGCAGGGAACGTCCAAGATCACTTTTGATGCCAAAGATTGCGTTTTTCGTGCAAAAACACAAACTTTTATGCAATCTTGATGGAATCAACACGTAATCAAGAGCCAAAGCTGTGATACCACTTGTTAGGACCTGGTATTTGAACGAAATACCTAGTGATTAGCGTGTTAAACCAACTCAAATAGTGTGGAATCCTATTTGATTGGCGATCCAATCAGTGAGAACACACGATGAATCAATCAAGAATTGAAATCAACGTCAGAAATCGATTAGGAATCGATCTGATGTGTTCTGTGAACTTGGAGAACGATTTGGGAGGCCTCTGGACGGCTAGGGTACGTCTGGAATCGTAATGGGATGAATTCTTACGTTTTTCCACGAATTGGGTCTATTTATAGGTTAGTATTGTTCAATCGTGCGACTGGGCCATAAGTATGGTTCAGTCGTGCGATTGAACCATGCGGTTGATTCATCCGCACGACTGAGTGTTCAGTCGTGCGATTGAGTCAATCTTATGTGTCAATCATACGACTGATCCAGTCTCCTGGTTCAGTCGTGCGATTGAGTCAATCGTATGAAGTTATTCATGCGTGTGGTCCATTCGCATGGGCCATTCGCATGAGAACTTCATTAAGTTAAGTTTGAATGTTTTAATTAATATAACATAATGTGCAATCATTCAAACAATCATAAACCCAATCATTTCAATCACGACTCATTAATGAAATATTAAACATCACAAGTAACAACCAATTCATATCATTTCATTAATCGATACTATTACATCATAATCAGACAGACAAGATTGATTACATTACAACTCATGATCTAGGGACATACATGCATCAACAGTGACAGTCTTGACTTTGTTGCTTTAGGGCATCGATCGTGAAGGAAAGCTTGGGGTTTTGATTCATTGCTTGGGGTAGTATTTGAGAGGAGATCCTCCTCTTGTTTCTCTCGGCCAATTGAGGGATTGATTGGTAACTTGAGTTTGATCCCTAATCATCGACTAATATTAATTAATCCTTAATACAGGCCCGGGCCTGATAGAATTATTTTGTTTAGCCCGTAATTAAACCAAAGAAAAACAAGCATTTAAAATTTAAACGTTTCAATTAAATAAATTATAACAATTATAATTTATAAAACCCGATATTGTTTCGGAAATAGCAGTTAATCAAATTTAGTGGACTTTAACGTTCGATCATTCGTTGCCCAAGGTGTAACTTACAGGTCATAGTTCGATTGGTAACGTCACGTAATCAAAGTACATAAGTCTAGGGCTGGCAAAAACTAACACGAACCTGTTAACACGAACGACACAAAGTTAACAGGTTTCATGTCATTAACAGGTCGACATGTTAAAGACACGATAAAAATCGTGTCTTTACAGATTAAACACCTGATAACCTGTTAACGCACATGTTAAGACCTGGTTATATTTTTAGCTTATTAAAATTATATATGTATTTATATATATGTATGTAAAGTCCTCATCATGATCGATTCCACATATTGTTGCACTTGATAATCAAATTAAGACAGATGTGTGTGTGTGATATCAACGAACATTAAACAAACTCAATCGAATATTATTAATCAAACGATTACAATAACAAAGGAGTTTACGTTGTTTAAGCGCGATGCACCCAAAGTGAGCCCCCCTCGGGTGGCCTATCACACAACTATCTGCTCTCTCACCCTCAGAGCACCTTTACAAATAAAGACACATAATGAAATACAAAGGAGAAACATCTATATATACTATCCAGATGTTCTCGCGCGAGAACATTATGTTCTCGCATGAGTACATTAAGTTCTCGCGCGGCAACTTCAAGTTTTCGCGGATGAGATTTTCATCCATTATCTTGAAGTTCTCGTTTCCTTGTATTTCTCGCATGATTTGAATTTTTGCTTTTCACTTGATATTGTAATCCATAAAGACTAGGTCCTTACAATTTCCCCCCATGGATTATGATATCAAGCTATGTTTGACTTCAGTCACTCATCTTCAAGAATTATTTGAATTCTGGGTATCCGTCACTTCAGTCTTCCCCCTCAGCTTTAACCTCCTCCTAATGTATAGCTTCATAAAGGATATCACGTCTGAATCAAGATTAAACTGTTATATCTTGATTACTTACAACTTAATATGTATTAGGCATATGACAGAGGGATCCAACTTCTATTTTGGATTCCTAAAGAACCCGATTCTTCAATCCGACGACAAGATTCTGTGACGACGAACTAGATCATCTAAAGTATTCTTCCCCCTAAGTAAGATGTAATAAGCCTATATTTTCAGATTAAGAATACCAAACAATCTTGATATTTCACTTAATCAACCTGTTCGATCATTGTCCCCATCAGTAAGATAAGATAAGCACACATTGTCAAAGTTTCAATTCATGAACGACCCGAATCAAATGTTGTGGACATAGAATCTTGAACTTGATCAAACATCACAAAAACTCCTTGTTTAAGTACCAAACTTCAAATCATCTAGCATTTTTTAGTCATAGTTTATGGATGATGAAGTTTTAACATGGTGAAGTTTTTGCAAAATAAAATTTTCACAAATGACGGTTACCAGTGCGAAGATTTTGCATAAACTTTTCTCATAAAAAAGTTTTCTCATAAAAAGTTTTCTCATAAAAGGTTTTCTCATGAATAAGTTCTCACATAAAAGTTCTTACATGGAAAGTTCTCACATGAAAAGTTCTCACATGAAAGTTCTCACATAAAAAGTTCTCACATGGAAAGTTTTCGCATGGAAAAGTTTTCTCATGAAAAGTTCTCTCACTAAAAAGTTTTCGCAAAATATGGTTATTTTTGCAAAGTTCTCGCACGATGCAGTAACTCCCGTGAAAACTTTAACCAAAATCAACTTTTATGATTTTGAATCACTACTACGGTCTGAAATCTTTATTTTCCACCAAAAGTTGAATATACCGAGCGTAATGATGTAACAAAGCCGATTTCATGTGTCTTCACCCTCGGTTTCTCCTTCGAAACTGGTCCAAACTCGATCTAAACCTTTAGATCTTCAACCTCCATGTTTAACGTCTTAAACGGATGATCGCGGAATGAAAATCCGTGTATCAAGAGCAACACCTTACTCTGATACCAAATGTATAGTCCTCATCATGATCGATTCCATGTATTGTTGCACTTGATAATCAAATTAAGACGGATTTGTGCGTGTGTGATATCAATGAACATTAAACAAACTCAATTGAATATTATTAATCAATTGATTACAATACCAAAGGAGTTTACGTTGTTTAAGCTCGATCCACCCAAGGTGAGCTCCCATCGGGTGGACTATCACACATCTCTCTACTCTCACTCTCAGAGCATCTTTATAAAATGATCACACATAATGAAATACAAAGGAGAAACATCTATCTATACTATCCAGGTGTTTAGAGGTAAAATTGGTAAACCAAAAATATGAATTTTGTAACTTCTATTTGAAAATCAAAACTCATAAAATATCTCTCTTTCTCTCTCCAATATCATACACTCTTTGTCGTACTTCACATGAACAAGAATAGATTAACGTAACCATACACGCAATCATTCATTGTACACAAATTAGTATATCACACAATCACATACATAAGTATATGGTCTAATTTCTTTAAAAAATAAAAAGACGATCATAAAAGAAGGTGAATTACTAAATTACATATATGTAATCAAATTACTTAACTCTCTTATATGAAAAAAAATAGAAGCTGGTTAGAGAAGAAGACGAGGGTTACATATACGTAAGCAGTTCATTTGACATAATGTTCACATGCTTATGTATGTGTGTGAAGTCGCTGGATCGGTTGACATCCGAGCGTGTTCTTGACAGAAGGAAAAAAAACCAAAAGACAAACAAGAGAACGAACAATAATAGAACGGTTTCATTGATAAAACCTAATGATTACAAGCTCGTTAAGCAGAAGAATCATGACTTTTGGCAAGGGGAGATCAAGCATGATCTCCCCTCATCCGGTAGCACCTAGGCCCCGGGCACACTTTCAAAACCTTACCTCTCTACACAATGAAACTGGTATTTATAGGCCTCAACCCATATCAGATGCGACTGGGCCCATTCGTACGATTGGACCATGCGTATGGTTCAATCGTACGACTTGACCATACTTATGGTTCAGTCTTACGAATGGCCCAATAGCATCTCTCAATCGCACGGCTGGTCCATTAGCATGGCTTAGTCGTACGACTGAGTCTCATTCGCATATGCTCCTGCGAATGACTAAGTTTCATGTGTTTACAACATATCAGGTGTATTACATTAAGCCTAGACTATTCGTCAAGCAACAGACACACTATATATGAAAATATATGCTCCAACAAATTCCCCCTTGGACGTTGCTTGCAATAGTAGTTAACACCTCTTACAATCTTCAGTCAATCTTTGCTCTGGTTTCCAATAGAATCAAACGAAAAACCATATTAGCCAACGTTGCTGATCCGTCAGGTTGCTACAGTATCCTTGAAAATGAATTTAGGCACAATAGCTTTCGTTTGCTTTGCAGAACACCATCATAGCAACAACATTTCCCATTTGACTGATTTTTCCAGATAATGACATGAATAGTTTTCTATTGCTCCAATCTTTACACAGGCTAACCTGATTAACATTAACACCTACAGAAATTCCCCCTCAAATTCAGCATATCCCAATATATAAACATTGTGCTCTCCTGGCGTCTTCATACGGTGTATTGGGCAAAAAGTAGAAGGTTCCAATCCACAGCTGACAATCTCAAACAAATCAGCATGCACGCAGATTCATCATCAGAAACCAGCTCACATCATCACTTTCTGATTTCGTCTTCAAATTCTCTATACATGGATTCCCCCTAAGAATTAGAATCCTCTCTGTGCGGATAAATATAACTTAATTAGCCCATAAATAGTCAGATGATTCTGATTACCTCACAAAATCAGCACCGACTGCTGACATCTTCTCTTCTCTCTTTTGTGTTCTAACTACATTCATCTATTTTGGAAGTCCAACGAATAATGGGGTATCCATCGAACTTATTTGACAAAAGAACCTCAGGGTGAATGTGTTTTAATCATCCTCAAATCTGTGCAAGAGGTAGTTCCAGAATTTTATTTTATTTTATTTTTATTTATTATTATTTTTTTGATCTGGAACACCGTTCATTCGTATGACATGGAGGACAAATATCACATTCGTGTGAATGGATGATACGAATGATATATTCGTGCGACTGGTCATAAGACTGGTCCAGTAGCATGACTGGACATAAGACTGGTCCTATAGCACGACTGGACATAAGACTGGTCTAGTAGCATGACTGGACATAAGACTGGTCTAGTCGCATGACTGGACATAAGACTGGACATAAGACTGGTCCAGTCGTACAACTGGACATAATACTGGTCCAGTCGCATGACAGAACATAAGACTGGTCCAGTCGTACGACTGCGACTGGACATAAGACTGGTCCAGTCGTATGGTCCAGTCGTATGAGTGGATCTGTACGTAGATTTTCATATCTGCAACCGCCATGGCTGCCAAAAACCCTAATCTAATGAATTTTACATGAACCAAAACAAAATAGACATCATAAGATTCGCAAGGGTGATAAGGACGTGATTCCGAGTTCGATTTTAACCAAGAAACAACACACGTAACAAGATCTGAGCAAAACATGAAGAACACGAAGTGGGTTTAACGTCAAAGAACATGGAATAGATCCAGAAATCAAGAGCTCGGGTTGCTAGAATGATTGTTAGATCATTCTAGCAGTAACCGGCTCTGATACCAATTGTGAAGTCGCTGGATCGGTTGACATCCGAGCGTGTTCTTGACGGAAGGAAAAAACCAAAAGACAAACAAGAGAACGAACAATAATAGAATGGTTTCATTGATAAAACCTAATGATTACAAGCTCGTTAAACAGAAGAATCACGACTTTTGGCAAGGGGAGATCGAGCATGATCTCCCCTCTCATCCGGCAGCACCTAGGCACGAGCACACTCTCAAAACCTTACCTCTCTACACAATGAAACTGAGATTTAAAGGCCTCAGCCCATATCAGATGCGACTGGGCCCATTCATACGATTGGACCATGCATATGGTTCAATCGTACGACTGGACCATACTTATGGTTCAGTCTTACGAATGGCCTAATAGCAACTCTCAGTTGCACGACAGGTCCATTAGCATGGCTCAGTCGTACGACTGAGTCTCATTCGCATATGCTCCTATGAATGACTCAGTTTCATGTGTTTACAACATATCAGGTGTATTACATTAAGCCTAGACTATTCGTCAAGCGACGGACACACTATATATGACAATATATGCTCCAACAATATTGACACGTATTATACATGTGTTTTTCTCCCCTGCAAACAACTATTTCTTTCTATTGGACCACACTCTTTATACAACTCATGTTGCGTTTAGTACAACCACAATATACTCTCCTATTCTTTTGCCAGGCTTAAGGGTTAGAAAGAATTTATTTGTGTTCTACTGTTCTTCCTTAAGGATTTTGGTATGTTTTCTAGCGGTAGAATAGGCGTAGGGTTTAGTGGGAGATTGAGTAGATTCTGCATGTCCTCTGATGGTGATGGTGATGGTGATGGTGATGGCATGATACATCTGGTGGTGGTGAATATGATGTGATGCTTCACGGTGAATGCTTTGATTGGAACTGGCCTCACTGCCATGTACTGGTAATCTTACTTTTGTTGCATCTTCATTCTTCTTCGTTTATTTTGTTCATTTGCTCTATTTTTTTATCGATAATTTGTTTTGACGTCAAATCTATGTGTGTTTGTCATTGATTGTTCAAGAACAGATCTTTTATATTACTAATTTATTTGGTTTAGGTTGAAACATGTATATATGAACCATATGTGTATGTGTGGTTCTATGTCACATTGTTGTGCAGTGCTTGATATATTTGAATGTACATTTTCACACAAAGCCATATGGCTATGTGGTGTAGTTTTCACATATTCATGTTTGTATACGTGATTGTAGCCCTCCTTGGTTGGAAATGAAGGCTGGCACAAATAAGTAAAAATATGATAAGAAGATACTAAATTGAGGTATTCTCAAGATCAGACATATTTAGGTAGTCTTTTTTATTATGATTTAGTGACGTTGTTGTAAATTTAAATTGGTAACATCTCAAATTAAGTGACTTATAAACAATGATTTCTACGGTTGTTAAGGTTGCACCTATTATATCTTCATTGACTTAACTACCTATAAATTCACTCCAGATACCCAGACTAGCAATCTTACCACTGCTCAGTGCCTTCTTTTGACTATGCAAATCGCTTGAAGTGGTGCTTTTGATCATTACTGACGTCGTTGGTACAACTTACTTAAAACACATAAAAATTAAGATTTTGACTCACCATGCATTTAGGCCACAAAATATGTTTGACATTATGCAATACGCATCCAACCTGTTGAAAAGATAAACTTTTGTGTACGCTTCGGACTATCCTATCCATGTTGCAAGCTTCATCCTGGCGCAACGCGCCCGCGAACAATTCTAGTATGTATCTATATTTTATATGTCGAAATCGGTAAAATCACTTAATATACTTAATACTAATACATTTTGCTTTTAGGTGTAAGTAATTAATCTTTATTTTTCCCTCCTTTTAGCTTCATAGTTTGTAGGTGTTTTTCTTTGCTTTTCTTTCTGGTTGTTAAAGGTGGTTTGTGTTGGGTTGTGAAAAATTTTAGGTTTGGAGTCAAGTTGGTAACAAGAAGAATTAGAGATTGGGCTTATATATATTTTGTTGTTGTAAATATATTCTTCAAACTCCTAAATCTAATAATGATAAACCTTTGTTACAGCCGTGGACGCAGGTCACAGTGATCGAATCACATTATATCTTGTGTTCATTATTTCTCGTTTTATAATCGTTCATGTATGTATGTTGAGATTTACATTTTGTTGTGTTTGCCCTAACTAGTGGCATTAGAGCTGTATTGCATATGTTGACCATGATGTGTAAGTTATAATAGTATGATAGTAAAGAATTGTGTGTTATAATGTTTATGAAACACCCATGATAAAGTGTTAAAGTATGTCGTGAAGTTAAAATATGATGAAATGCTAAACCATAATTATTGTTATGATAAAGTGCTAAGTTAAGATAAAGAAAGATAACAATAGTCAAAGATGTAAAGGGGCACAAAATAACATAGTCATCGATGGAAGTTAAATGTCTTGCAAGCCAAACATGAGTTTGCATTTTTTGCATTCTAGCCCGCTAAAGAAGAATTATCTGGTGCAGGTTCACCTAACAGGAGTTGCTATGTGCACTTATCAAGTGGAGATCCTCCTCTTGTTCCCTCGACGATAAAGGGATTGCTAGGTGATTTGGGTTTGATCCCTAATCATCTACTAATTTTATTAATCCTTAATGCGGGCCTTGAGCCTGGTATATTGATCTTTAGCCATCAATTAAACCAAAACTGAAAAACAAACATTTAAAAATTAAACATTACAATTTAATAATTTAAAACTATTATTTATTACTAAAACCTGATATTGTTCATAAATGCTAGTTAATAAAATTAAGTGGGTCTTAACGTTCATTGGCCAAGGTGTAACTATTACGTGCCAAAGTTCTGTTAGCAATGTTACGTAATCGAACCCATACATAAAATCCAACAAACTCCCACTTGGACGATATTCGATTAAATCTTAAGGTAGATAACAAGTGGTGCTCTAGCTGCACATGGTTGCCCCTAACAAGGTATGACACTTAAAATCATTAACCAAAACATCTTGTTTTAGTAACACTGTACTTTAACAAGATGACTTATGGTGGTCTATTGAGTCATTGAGATTCATTCTCATATGGTGCTCAATTATTGTTCTTGTTTTAGAAAGTTCTTGTTAGACATCAATTGAGTTATTGAGATTCATTCTCATATGGTGCTTAGTAATTATTGTTCTTGATCCAAAAAAATGGTACAATCAAACAAACACTTAATCATTGTTAGCTACAGTAAAGCTATTTTGAGTTTGCATTTTAGCACTAAAGTTTTGTTGTTTGCTTGGTTGACATCTTTTAAATCTCCCTGGCGCTTGACACGTATTATACATGTGTTTTTCTCCCCTGCAAACAACTATTTCTTTCTATTGGACCACACTCTTTATACAACTCATGTTGCGTTTAGTACAACCACAATATACTCTCCTATTCTTTTGCCAGGCTTAAGGGTTAGAAAGAATTTATTTGTGTTCTACTGTTCTTCCTTAAGGATTTTGGTATGTTTTCCAGCGGTAAAATAGGCGTAGGGTTTAGTGGGAGATTGAGTAGATTCTGCATGTCCTCTGATGGTGATGGTGATGGTGATGGTGATGGTGATGGTGATGGTGATGGCATGATACATCTGGTGGTGGTGAATATGATGTGATGCTTCACGGTGAATGCTTTGATTGGAACTGGCCTCACTGCCATGTACTGGTAATCTTACTTTTGTTGCATCTTCATTCTTCTTCGTTTATTTTGTTCATTTGCTCTATTTTTTATCGATGATTTGTTTTGACGTCAAATCTATGTGTGTTTGTCATTGATTGTTCAAGAGCAGATCTTTTATATTACTAATTTATTTGGTTTAGGTTGAAACATGTATATATGAACCATATGTGTATGTGTGGTTCTACGTCACATTGTTGTGCAGTGCTTGATATATTTGAATGTACAATTTCACACAAAGCCATATGGCTATGTGGTGTAGTTTTCACATATTCATGTTTGTATACGTGATTGTAGCCCTCCTTGGTTGGAAATGAAGGCTGGCACAAATAAGTAAAAATATGATAAGAAGATACTAAATTGAGGTATTCTCAAGATCAGACATATTTAGGTAGTCTTTTTTATTATGATTTAGTGACGCTGTTGTAAATTTAAATTGGTAACATCTCAAATTAAGTGACTTATAAACAATGATTTCTACGGTTGTTAAGGTTGCACCTATTATATCTTCATTGACTTAACTACCTATAAATTCACTCCAGATACCCAGACTAGCAATCTTACCACTGCTCAGTGCCTTCTTTTGACTATGCAAATCGCTTGAAATGGTGCTTTTGATCATTACTAACGTCGTTGGTACAACTTACTTAAAACACATAAAAATTAAGATTTTGACTCACCATGCATTTAGGCCACAAAATATGTTTGACATTATGCAATACGCATCCAACCTGTTGAAAAGATAAACTTTTGTGTACGCTTCGAACTATCCTATCCATGTTGCAAGCTTCATCCCGGCGCAACGCGCCCGCGAACAGTTCTAGTATGTATCTATATTTTATATGTCGAAATCGGTAAAATTACTTAATATACTTAATACTAATACATTTTGCTTTTAGGTGTAAGTAATTAATCTTTATTTTTTCCCTCCTTTTAGCTTCATAGTTTGTTGGTGTTTTTCTTTGCTTTTCTTTCTGGTTGTTAAAGGTGGTTTGTGTTGGGTTGTGAAAAATTTTAGGTTTGGAGTCAAGTTGGTAACAAGAAGAATTAGAGATTGGGCTTATATATATTTTGTTGTTGTAAATATATTCTTCAAACTCCTAAATCTAATAATGATAAACCTTTGTTACAGCCGTGGACGCAGGTCACAGTGATCGAATCACATTATATCTTGTGTTCATTATTTCTCGTTTTATAATCGTTCATGTATGTGTGTTGAGATTTACATTTTGTTGTGTTTGCCCTAACTAGTGGCATTAGAGCTGTATTGCATATGTTGACCATGATGTGTAAGTTATAATAGTATGATAGTAAAGAATTGTGTGTTATAATGTTTATGAAACACCCATGATAAAGTGTTTAAGTATGTCGTGAAGTTAAAATATGATGAAATGCTAAACCATAATTATTGTTATGATAAAGTGCTAAGTTAAGATAAAGAAAGATAACAATAGTCAAAAATGTAAAGGGGCACAAAATAACATAGTCATCGATGGAAGTTAAAAGTCTTGCAAGCCAAACATGAGTTTGCATTTTTTGCATTCTCGCCCGTTAAAGAAGAATTGTCTGGTGCAGGTTCACCTAACAGGAGTTGCTATGTGCACTTATCAAGTGGAGATCCTCCTCTTGTTCCCTCGACGATAAAGGGATTGCTAGGTGATTTGGGTTCGATCCCTAATCATCTACTAATTTTATTAATCCTTAATGCGGGCCTTGAGCCTGGTATATTGATCTTTAGCCATCAATTAAACCAAAACTGAAAAACAAACATTTAAAAATTAAACATTACAATTCATTAATTTAAAACTATTATTTATTACTAAAACCTGATATTGTTCATAAATGCTAGTTAATAAAATTAAGTGGGTCTTAACGTTCATTGGCCAAGGTGTAACTATTACGTGCCAAAGTTCTGTTAGCAATGTTACGTAATCGAACCCATACATAAAATCCAACAAACTCCCACTTGGACGATATTCGATTAAATCTTAAGGTAGATAACCAGTGGTGCTCTAGCTGCACATGGTTGCCCCTAACAAGGTATGACACTTAAAATCATTAACCAAAACATCTTGTTTTAGTAACACTGTACTTTAACAAGATGACTTATGGTGGTCTATTGAGTTATTGAGATTCATTCTCATATGGTGCTCAATTATTGTTCTTGTTTTAGAAAGTTCTTGTTAGACATCAATTGAGTTATTGAGATTCATTCTCATATGGTGCTTGATAATTATTGTTCTTGATCCAAAACAATGGTACAATCAAACAAACACTTAGTTTGGGTGAGGCCTTATACTTCACCAGTTTGAATCAATGAGGGTGTCATGATGTCTAGTTTTTACATATAACGTTAGAGTATAGAATCCCTTATTGACTATATACACCTTCCATTGAACTACAAAATTATTCCCAGCCAAAGTCTTTATAATTGGCGTCAAAAAATGTTACACGACGGCGATTAACTGTGAGCAAAGAATAACCCTTGGTAAATGAAAGTTTTAGTATTCATCTCATGTTAGAGGATAACAAATGAGTATACCAATATCAAAGCATCTTGTAACGAAGATGGTTTGTGGCGAGTTACATCCAACGTTATTCATAATGAGGTCTGTGAATTTAGAAGTCAATTCCTTGAGTCTTAATTAAAAATACTCATAAATTAGAATCGTTACCAAGAGTCTGATCGACTACATGTAATTTACAATATAATATTCAAGGATTGAACATATTAAAATCAAACATAGTTATATAATTTGTAATTGCATTTAAACCAGTAAATCAAAATGAATTCAAAATTATAACTATTAAATGTTTGTACATCCAAATACTAAATAAAGACATATCACTAGGTAATCTAAGCCCGATTACAACTCTATGCATATCATGCTTGTCCTGAGTCATGGACTTAGTAAACGGGTCAGATAGGTTTTGATTTATGCCTATTTTGCTTATCACAATGTCTCCCTGTTTCACTATGTCCCATCTATAGTGAAACTTTCTTTGAATGTGTTTGGCCTTGTGATGAGATATGGGCTCTTTTCCTTGACCAATAGCACCTGTGTTATCACAAAATATCTCGATTAGTTGTTGAATAATTAGATCACATCGAGATCAGCTATGAACTTTTTCATCCAAACAGCTTCCTTTACAGCATTATATGCTGCAATGTAATCAGATTCAGTTGTGGAATCTGCCATCACACTTTGCTCGGAACTTTTCATGATATGGCTTCACCATTGAGTGTGAATACGGAACCAAATTATGAGCGAGAGTCGTCTCGATCAGTTTAAAAACTAGCATTAGTGTAACACCTTATATAGAGTTATTTTTAAGTTCTCTAAATATTAAGAACATGTATTTAGTCATTCTCAAGTACTTTAAAATGTTTTTAACTATAGTCCAGTGGGCAAAGCTAGGGTTGTGCTATATAACGACTATTTATGCTCAAATTATACGAGTAGTCAGGTCTAGTGCAAAGCATAGCATACATGATAGAACCAACTGTTGAAGCATATGGAACCTTTTCCATTCGCTTAATATTTTGAAAAAGATTGTGATTTGTTTAACACTGTACCTTTTATTAATAGGAAACCTTCTTTCTTGTAGTTTTCCATCATTTTAATCTATGTATGTAATTTAACTAAAACATAGAAGCCTCTTAGATCTATCCTTTTAGATCTTGATTCCTAGAATATAAGTAGCTTCTCCAAGATCTTTCATTCTAAAACAAGCTCCCACCCATTTCTTAACTTCGTTAAACATATGAATATTGTTTCTAGTGATCAGTATATCATTCACGTGTAATATAAGGAATGATATAGTGCACCCACTTGCCTTTCTATAAACACAATGCTCGTCTTTACTTTTGACAAAACCAAATTCTATGATTCTCTGATCAAAATGAAGATTCTAGCTACGAGATGCCTATTTAAGTCTATAAATAGAGTTACTTAGTTTTCAAACCCTATTTGGATATTTTGGATCAATAAAACCATCAAGTTGAACCAAATAAAGAAAGATATCCATTTAGGAAAGCGGTTTTCACATATGTTTGTCATATCTCGTAATCATAATACATAGCTATGGCAAGTAATATTGTGATCAATTTGATCATAGAAACTAGCGAGAAGGTTTCATCATAGTCAACGCCTTGAGATTGGGTGAAACCCTTTACCACTAGTCATGGTTTATAGGTGTGTATATTTCCAAGCATGTCGGTTATCTCTTAAAAATCCACTTGCTCCCTACTGCCCAAGAACCGGGGGATAGCTTAACTAAGTTCCAGACTTGATTGTCATGCATAGATTACATCTTGACGTTCATGGCTTCTAGCCATTTCACATATTCTTGATATGAGATAGTAGATTTGTAGTTAGTAAGTTAATCGCCTACAAGGACCTCAGGACCTTCTAGATTCTAAATATATCCGTTAGGTTCTTTTTGAGTCCTATTACTTCTTTGAAAGCTTGTGTTTATGTCTGAATTGGAAACAATTTCTTGTTGTTCAGACACACCAACTACACTAACGTTTTTTAATGATTCCTGAAGTTCTTCAAGATCCCCAACATTACTTCCAGCTCCTCGATCAAGAAACTCTTTCTTGAGGAAATGTTCCTTTCTTTTGATGGAAATCATATGTGCATCCGGATGGTAGAAGTAATATCCGCTTATATTATAGAATCCGATAAAAATAACTTATTTCCTCGAGGATCTAGCTTGTCATCAGACTCTCTAGTGACATGAACATCATATCCCTATAGATATATTAGGTTTAGACTTATGCCAAATCATATATGGGGTTTTGTCTATCGATGCTAGATTGATAAGGCGGGCAGCGGTCATAAGAGCATACAAAAAGAGTGATTTAAGTTAGTTATACAAATCATCGATTAAACCAAGTTAAGTAGGGTTTGATTTCTACTCTCGCTTATGCCATTAAGTTGGTGTGTCTCGAGTGGAGTGAACTTTGAAATAATTCAATGTTCTTTTAGATGATTAGTGAACTCTAGGCTTAGGTATTCTCCCCCTCAATCTGATTAAAGACCTTGGTAGTCTTAACAAGTTAGTTTTCTACTTCATTTTCAAAATATTTAAACTTCTCAAAGATTTCATGTTTATGCTTTATAAGATAGACATAATCATATCGACTATAACCGTAAATAAACGTAACGAAGTATCTTTTATGATTTGTAGACATGGTTCTGAAAAGACTATATACATTAGAATGTATAAGTGTTAATAGATCCTTGGCTTGTTCACCAACATAGGTGAAAGGATCCTTTGTGAGTTTATCAGCTAAGCAAGATTCACATTCATCAAAGAACTCCTATCTTGTAGATTTAAGAATTCCTTTGGACTGAAGCCTTTTCACACGGGCCTTACTTATGTGCTCAAATCTACAAAGCCATAGAAATGTATCATTGATGCCGAATTTGATATGTTTAGAAAGATTATATATGTAATTGTCTTTTTGAACATCGATCTTATAAATACCATTTCAAGGTTTAGCCTCAAAATAAAAGAGATCATTCAAGTAAGTAGAAATAGAAGCACCATTAAAAGAGTACTTGAATTGTTGTTCAAACAATAAAGAAATTGAAATAATGTTTTTACGACAAAGCAGGAGCAATCAAACCCTTATTCTAAGTAACTACAAGGCCAGATGAACAAGAAAGATAATATGTTTTAGTTGCTAGAACTTGTACACTTTTTCCCAACACCAACGATGAGCTTCATGTCGCCTTGTTTTAGTTTCTTTTGCGTTTCAGGCTCCAGCAAGATAGTAATGATGTGGTAACCATATTCAGTATCAAATACCCAAGTGTTGTAAGAAACAGTTAAAATTTCTATAAGATATATGAGTACCTAAAGAAGTTCCTTCACAATTAGCCTTCTTTGCACTCAGGTTGACTATATAGTTAGGGAAGCTACACTCCAATGCATCATCTTATTGCATTCAAAACAGTAGTGCTCCTCAGGTTGGGATGCTACTTTTTTAGCCAGTTTTTTATTGTTGGTGGTAGACTTGGCAGTAACAACTTTATTCTTGCCCTTACTGTTATAAGCCTTCTACTTGGGATTAGACTTTTAACACTAGTAGATCTTATTATCAACATTTGACTAACTTTATCTGGTATCTTATGTTTGGTAGCTTTGGCATATGGTATAATTCAGTTTCACTCTTAACCCATGCATTCATATTAAAGTTCATCACGAACTGGTAAACTACGCAGAGAGTTCACGATGAAGGTTGTTGACATTTCATCCTATGTAGGATAACCAAGTTTGGTTATTTTGTCGATGTACCCTTTCATTTTAGGCACATGGGCACTAACAAGCGAGACTTCTTGCATTTGCGGGAAATTAGCTGCTTCACAGTATCATTGCGTTCTTGTCGGGCCTGTTTCTAAAACATGCCCTTAATTTGCTAAATCATGTCAAAGCAATCATGTCCTATATGTTCTTCTAGAGATCAATGGCCATGGCGACTAGCATAAGGCAGGCTACCTCATCGACATCCTCCTTAAATTTTTCCCAAGTCCTTTGGGCACCGGTCGTATTATTTTCAGGCTAGTTGGAAATAGTGCTATCTGAAACATAGAGCTTTTTCATCATCTTGAGAAAAATTCTTATATTGTGATGCCATGCGAGAAAGCTGATGTTATCAAGTTTCTCTTTCTTAAGAATAGACTCGAGAATGAATGAGTTGTTAGTTTCTAAAGACGTGTGTTTAAATAAGCAAATAAATTAATAAGTATTTTTGATGTATTAAAGGGTAACTTTGTAAAATAATAATCAAGTTTCAGTATTATTTAATTAGGTCACTCATAAATTATTTGTCCTAATCTGGTCACTCAAAAAAAATTTCTAAAAATTCAAATATTTATAAAAAATTATCAATTTATTTAAAAAATTATGAATAGTGAGAAATGTAATAGTCATCCTAAAACATGTACGTGTGGAAGGGTCGGATGTGTCAACAAAACCCTTTCTCTATGAAAGAATAAACTTTACATTAAGTGTGATGTTGTGGCTCTAAATATTGATGTTTCGCTTAATGTTCCAAATATTTCTTATAATAGTGTGGCATAAAATATTGGTTTAATCTATGGGGTCCAATTTTAGTGTTTACCGAATAGGGTCAAACACATCGAATGATAAAATCATACGTGCATTGTAGTTTACAATATTCAGGTTGTGACAACATGTGACGGACCCTTATATCTCTTTGGACACCAAATTTCAATACCCTTTTAAAATTATGTTTATCACGAGATACATAACCATTTTAAGTTAATAGTTTGAAATTAGGAAAATGTTTAAATAAGAAGGCTTCTAAACCTAAAAAATGTAAGAAGTAATCTTAACCATCAATCTTCTTAAGTAATGTTTGAGATCAAATAGTAGAGAATAAGTTTATGAGAGGGTATTTTATGCATAAAAACTTTTGTTGACTTTTTCAAGTTCGCCTATTTTTTAACCATTCATAACTTTTATACACAATATTATTTTTTTGTAAAAAGTACACTCTAAAAATTAGCATTTTTTATCTTTAATGAATTAAAGTATTTCTAATTAATCATTTTTTTCACATCTCAAACTTAAAGAAGTACTTATCTGACGAGACTATGTTTGTACCACCCGAGGAAGTACAAGTAGATTAACAAGTGTGATTTATTAAATAATCGTTTGAGGTTATGGATCGTGAGGTCAAGACTCTTAAGCAGAGCAAGATACCTATAGTTAAAGTTCGTCAGAACTCAAGACGTGGACCGGATTCACGTGGTAACGTGAGGATCTGATGAAGCGTATCTTCATTTGTTCGAAACGACAACCACAACCGACGAAGGTAACAATTAAATTTCGGAGCGAAATTTCTTTCAACATGGGGATGATGTGACAACTCAAGATTTCTTTGTGGCACTGTAGTAGACCAGTGATGTAACACAATCGTGTAATGCAATTTGCTGAGCGAGAATTCTTTCAACATGGGGATAATGCGGCATCCAGTAATTTTCCGTTACCAAAATTATGTTAGTTACGTTCGGTCTTGCATACACATGTCGTGAGCACGCACTAGTTGTTGTTGAACGTTGGTGACTTGATAATAATTAACTTTGGTTAACAAATAATAATTTAATTAAAAATGTTGACATGTTGATTATTAACATGTGATTATGTGATTCATGAATTTTAAGTATTATTTTGTGAATTTTACGTAATAATGTGACGATTTGTGAAATATGATTTATATGTATTGTTGCTAATTGAAATATATGATTATTGTTGTTCATTAATAATAATTCCATATGTTTTGTAGTTAAAACTATTTAAAAATTATTAAATATATTAATTTTTATAATGTTTAAACAAATAGGGTTTATATATTACTAAAAATCAAACCCTAGCCCCCACCCCCCCCCCCCCGATCTAATGGGCCGAAGCATACCCACACCCTAACCCGCACGATTTTGATCCAGGAACACTCAAATATCTGATTTTTCTTGGTTTCAATCATTCCAACATGTTAGTAAGTGCCATTCTCGATCATTACATGATTAAAGGTTAGATTTTTATTAGTTTTCATGGTTTTTGATTCAAGAACAAACCTAGTTCAATTGGCCTTGATAATCTGAATTGATGTGGTTTGATGATGCTATGATGTTAGTTGTATTGTATTGATATTAGTATACGTGGATTATGCATTAATTTCCTAAGATTGACACCTTGTTCATACATTACTATAAGTAGAAACTTTTATTCATGAGATTTTGAGATTTGATGAATTGTGGATGTTTAGTGTGTTTAGATGGTTCCTATGAAGTAGATTAGGTTTAATGTTGATGAATCCATGATTGAATTCGATGAATGTTTGGTTTTTTGGTGTTACTTTCCCGAAAGGGAAACTTTGTTGATATGGCGCATTTGATCTTGTGAATTGAGCATGCATATGGTGTTAAGATCATGCTAGGACGCTTGTTGATAGTGTCTAATGTGTTAGAGTGAGTTAATTGGGTCATTTGGATGCTTTGATGGATTGTTTCGGAAATCTTGGTTTCATGAGGGATATTGTGCAATGTGGTAGGTTTATACTAGAAGATTATGCAATTATGCTTGGATTATAGTATGTCATTGTTATGTATGTTCAATGTGTTTGATTTGTATGAACAATATTTGGGAATATGATGATGAATATCATACATACATGCGAATATGAGGCCCCTACTTAGTAGGATCGGTAGGGTTTAGGATGTGAAGTACTGAGTTGCTTCACATGGCATGTAGTGTGTAATTAAACTCAATGTGTGATTTATTAGTTGGAATTTATTTATATTTATGTTGAGCATGATGATTGTTGAGATTCACATGTGTTGTACGATGAACTATCTTAGTATGATAATCTTAATTGAACATAAGGTTCATAATATGAAATACGTGAATTGTTTGCATGATAATCCTGAGTAATAAGTTACTATACTTGATCAACGAAGATTTCAATTAAATATGTCACCAACGGGTCAAACGAGTTAACTAGGTCAAATGTGTTTTTGTTTTTCAAATCATTTGGGTCAATGTGTTTATTGAGCACTTAGGGTTTGCTAAGCTATTTTGGTTGCGTGCTTATGTACTCACGTGTTCTAGGTAACCTTTGACGGGTTGTCTTTCTCACTCATCGTTAGCTTTGCTTCTCTTTTTCTTTTGCGCACCAGATGAGTTCAATGCCCCACTTTTATACACTCTCTTTTTGGGGGAGAAATCATACTTCTTTTTACAAATGATTTACTATTATAAGTTGTCTATAGTATAACATAGTGTGATATACCATTGAAAAACCTTACACTTTCGGATCGCTGATTAAGAAAACTAGCGGGAATATTTGGGTAGTACTACTGGATATGACAAGCCCCACCCCTACTACTGGAGGTCAAGCGGGTGCAATATTATCATAAACAACTAACATTGTCACGACTTGGTATGTCGTGGCGTAAGGCAAACACATGAACACAGTCAGCTTCGATCACGAAATCACTGTGGTTATTACTTATACAATTAGATTAGTTATCTATTTCAATCCACTTACTTATGTTTTACAACTGTTATTATTTATGATAAATACAAACTCTTGATCTCACCAACCAACGTTTTGACACTTTAATAAGCTTTTCTCAGATCATTATTAACAGCTGCATCTAGGGGAACTCACGAGTCGAGCATGCTTTGAAACATTCATCTGTTTACATTTGGATCTTATTACATACTTCCACATAATGGTTTGGGTGTGTGTTTTACGCATTTTACATTTCTATACCTTGTGTTTGAAATACTTACTAAACGTTTCCGTGATGTTCTAAATTTTTAAACTCTGAGTTTATTTTCAAATGTTACATATCGAGTCGTTCTAAGTAACTAATGACTTGGATCCTGGTTTGTATACACGCCTAGCGGTAAAACCCTGCACGTGGATTTTTAGGGTGTGACAGTCTTGACTTTGTTGCTTTAGGGCATCGATCGTGAAGGAAAGCTTGGGGTTTTGATTCATTGCTTGGGGTAGTATTTGAGAGGAGATCCTCCTCTTGTTTCTCTCGGCCAATAGAGGGATTGATTGGTAACTTGAGTTTGATCCCTAATCATCGACTAATATTAATTAATCCTTAATACGGGCCCGGGCCCGATAGAATTATTTTGTTTAGCCCGTAATTAAACCAAAGAAAAACAAGCATTTAAAATTTAAACGTTTCAATTAAATAAATTATAACAATTATAATTTATAAAACCCGATATTGTTTCGGAAATAGCAGTTAATCAAATTTAGTGGACTTTAACGTTCGATCATTCGTTGCCCAAGGTGTAACTTACAGGTCATAGTTCGATTGGTAACGTCACGTAATCAAAGTACATAAGTCTAGGGCTGGCAAAAACTGACACGAACCTGTTAACAAGAACGACACAAAGTTAACAGGTTTCGTGTCATTAACAGGTCGACATGTTAAAGACACGATAAAAATCGTGTCTTTCCAGATTAAACACCTGATAACCTGTTAACGCACATGTTAAGACCTGGTTATATTTTTAGCTTATTAAAATTATATATGTATATATATATGTATGTAAAGTCCTCATCATGATCGATTCCACATATTGTTGCACTTGATAATCAAATTAAGACAGATGTGTGTGTGTGATATCAACGAACATTAAACAAACTCAATCGAATATTATTAATCAAACGATTACAATAACAAAGGAGTTTACATTGTTTAAGCGCGATGCACCCGAAGTGAGCCCCCCTCGGGTGGCCTATCACACAACTATCTGCTCTCTCACCCTCAGAGCACCTTTACAAATAAAGACACATAATGAAATACAAAGGAGAAAAATCTATATATACTATCCAGATGTTCTCGTGCGAGAACATTATGTTCTTGCACGAGAACATTAAGTTCTCGCGCGGCAACTTCAAGTTTTCGCGGATGAGATTTTCATCCATTATCTTGAAGTTCTCGTTTCCTTGTATTTCTCGCATGATTTGAATTTTGCTTTTCACTTGATATTGTAATCCATAAAGACTAGGTCCTTACAATTTCCCCCCATGGATTATGATATCAAGCTATGTTTGACTTCAGTCACTCATCTTCAAGAATTATTCGAATTCTGGGTATCCGTCACTTCAGTCTTCCCCCTCAGCTTTAATCTCCTCCTAATGTATAGCTTCATAAAGGATATCACGTCTGAATCAAGATTAAACTGTTATATCTTGATTACTTACAACTTAAGATGTATTAGGCATATGACAGAGGGATCCAACTTCCATTTTGGATTCCTGAAGAACCCGATTCTTCAATCCGACGACAAGATTCTGTGACGACGAACTAGATCATCTAAAGTATTCTTCCCCCTAAGTAAGATGTAATAAGCCCATATTTTCAAATTAAGAATACCAAAAATCTTGATTTTTCACTTAATCAACCCGTTCGATCATTGTCCCCATCAGTAAGATAAGATAAGCACACATTGTCAAAGTTTCAATTCATGAACGACCCGAATCAAATGTTGTGGACATAGAATCTTGAACTTGATCAAACATCACAAAAACTCCTTGTTTAAGTACCAAACTTCAAATCATCTAGCATTTTTTAGTCATAGTTTATGGATGATGAAGTTTTAACATGGTGAAGTTTTTGCAAAATAAAATTTTCACAAATGACGGTTACCAGTGCAAAGATTTTGCATAAACTTTTCTCATAAAAAAATTTTCTCATAAAAAGTTTTCTCATAAAAGGTTTTCTCATGAATAAGTTCTCACATAAAAGTTCTTACATGGAAAGTTCTCACATGAAAAGTTCTCACATGAAAGTTCTCACATAAAAAGTTCTCACATGGAAAGTTTTCGCATGGAAAAGTTTTCTCATGAAAAGTTCTCTCACTAAAAAGTTTTCGTAAAATATGGTTATTTTTGCAAAGTTCTCGCACGATGCAGTTACTCCCGTGAAAACTTTAACCAAAATCAACTTTTATGATTTTGAATCACTGCTACGGTCTGAAATCTTTATTTTCCACCAAAAGTTGAAGATACCGAGCGTAATGATGTAACAAAGCCGATTTCATGTGTCTTCACCCTCGGTTTCTCCTTCGAAACTGGTCCAAACTCGATCTAAACCTTTAGATCTTCAACCTCCATGTTTAACGTCTTAAACAGATGATCGCGGAATGAAAATCCGTGTATCAAGAGCAACACCTTACTCTGATACCAAATGTATAGTCCTCATCATGATCGATTCCATGTATTGTTGCACTTGATAATCAAATTAAGACGGATGTGTGCGTATGTGATATCAACGAACATTAAACAAACTCAATTGAATATTATTAATCAATTGATTACAATACCAAAGGAGTTTACGTTGTTTAAGCTCGATCCACCCAAGGTGAGCTCCCATCGGGTGGCCTATCACACATCTCTCTACTCTCACTCTAAGAGCATCTTTATAAAATGATCACACATAATGAAATACAAAGGAGAAACATCTATCTATACTATCCAGGTGTTTAGAGGTAAAATTGGTAAACCAAAAATATGAATTTTGTAACTTCTATTTGAAAATCAAAACTCATAGAATATCTCTCTTTCTCTCTCCAATATCATACACTCTTTGCCGTACTTCACATGAACAAGAATATATTAACGTAACCATACACGCAATCATTCATTGTACACAAATTAGTATATCACACAATCACATACATAAGTATATGGTCTAATTTCTTTTAAAAAATGAGAAGACGATCATAAAAGAAGGTGAATTACTAAATTACATATATGTAATCAAATTACTTAACTCTCTTATATGAAAAAAAAATAGAAGCTGGTAAGAGAAGAAGACGAGGGTTACATATACGTAAGCAGTTCATTTGACATAATGTTCACATGCTTATGTATGTGTGTGAAGTCGCTGGATCGGTTGACATCCGAGCGTGTTCTTGACGGAAGGAAAAAAAACCAAAAGACAAACAAGAGAACGAACAATAATAGAATGGTTTCATTGATAAAACCTAATGATTACAAGCTCGTTAAACAGAAGAATCACGACTTTTGGCAAGGGGAGATCGAGCATGATCTCCCCTCTCATCCGGCAGCACCTAGGCACGGGCACACTCTCAAAACCTTACCTCTCTACACAATGAAACTGAGATTTATAGGCCTCAGCCCGTATCAGATGCGACTGGGCCCATTCATACGATTGGACCATGCATATGGTTCAATCGTACGACTGGACCATACTTATGGTTCAGTCTTACGAATGGCCCAATAGCATCTCTCAGTTGCACGACTGGTCCATTAGCATGGCTCAGTCGTACGATTGAGTCTCATTCGCATATGCTCCTATGAATGACTCAGTTTCATGTGTTTACAACATATCAGGTGTATTACATTAAGCCTAGACTATTCGTCAAGCGACGGACACACTATATATGACATTATATGCTCCAACAATGTGTGTGCATAGGTTTACATATATATAACATGACGTTAACTTATATGTAAATGTAATTTGAACAAAAGAACTAAGAATGAAAAGATAAGGAAGAAGAGTTGAAAATTTTAGAACTAAAAATCTTTGCTTACGTATATGTAACTATGAGTTACATATGTATAACTATGAGTTACATATAACGTAAGCAATAACTTTATATATGTAACTCGTAGATATGTGTAACTCATAGAAACATATACGTAATCCAACAATCAGATTTAAATATCATCATATTCATCCCTTTTCTCGAATTGGAGCCCACCAACGCTACCTTCATCGTCTCGTTAGCACCAGTCTAAATAACAATGGTCGCCCATGCACACTAGTTCATCTAACCTGCAGTCGATCCTCAATCTGTTGCCTTCAATTGAACCCTTCGATGTGGCATGGTGAGTAAAATTGCCTGGACTAGATTTTGTTTGAAACCAAACTTCAGGAAGAGATGATGATTTGAGTTGATAGAAGATGATCCTTTTAGGGATTTAAAACTAAAGTTGAAGAAATAAAATTAGAGAGAGAAAGATATGAGTTTCCTAATATGAGTAAATTTAGGACTAATTTAACAAAATACATAGGTTGTTAAAATTACAATATAACCTTTAAACAATAAAAAATTAAAAAATACTAGAAATTACATGATTGGTGGAGATTAGTTTTCTTAGTTTTCTCATAAAATAGTGGTTTTCTTAGGATCTCTTCCCTATATATATACATATATATATATACATATATATATATACATATATATATACATATATATATTATATATATGTATATATATCTATCTATATCTTATATATATATCTCTCTCTCTCTCTCTCTCTTATCTCTCTCTATCTCTGTTGTGTGTGTGTGTGTGTGGTGTGTGTGTCTCTCTCTCTCCTGTCTCTCTCTCTCTCTCTCTCCACCCTGTCTCTCTCTCCCCATGTCTCCTCTCTCTCTCTCTCTCTCCTCTCTCTCTCTCTCTCTCTCTCATCTCTCTCTCTCTCTCTCTCTCTCCCTCTCCCTGTCTCTCTCTCTCCCTGTCTCTCTCTCTCCGTCTCTCTCTCCTGTCTCTCTCTCCGTCTCTCTCTCCCTGTCTCTCTCTCTCTATCCCCCTTTCTCTCTCTCTCTTCTCTCTCTCTCTACTCTCTCTCTCTATCTCTCTCTCTCTCTCTCTCTCTCTCTCTCTCTCTCTCTCTCTCTCTCTCTCTCTCCTCTCTCTCTCTCTCTCTCTCTCTCTCTCTCTCTCTCTCTCTCTCTCTCTCCTGTGTCTCTCTCTCTCTCCCTCTCCCTCCTCTCTATCTTCTCTCTCCCTCTCCCTCTCTCTCTTCCCTCTCTCTCTCTCTCCCCCTGTCTCTTCTCTCAATCTCCTCTCTTCTCTCTCTCTCTCTCTCTCTCTACTCTCTCTCTCCCTCTTCTCTCCCTCCATCTCTCTCTCTCTTCTCTCCGTCTCTCTCTCTCTACGCTCTTCTCTCTCTCTCCGTCTTCTCTCTCCGTCTCCCTCTCTATATCTACTCCGTCTCTCTCTATCTACGTCTCTATCTCCGTCTCTCTCTCTCCGTACTCTCTATACGTCTCTCTCTTCTATCCGTCTCTATTACGTATTCTCTATCTACGTCCTCTATCCGTCTCTAGATATATATTATTATATATCTCTCCGTCTGTCTCTATCTATCTCTATCCGTCTCTCTCTCTCTACGTCTCTATCTCTCTCTCTCTCTCTCTCTCTCCTCTCTCCGTCTCTCTCTCTCCTCTCTCTCTCTCTCTCTCTCTCCGTATCTCTCTCTCTCTCTCTCTCTCTCTCTCTCTACCTCCGTCTCTCTCTCTCTCTCTCCCTACATATATATATATACGTATATATAGATACGATATATATATATATATATGGAGAGATATATATTAGAGTTAGATAGAGAGATATAGACAGGTATATAGATAGTACAGGTAGAGATATTAATATATATATACATGTATATATATATACATGTATATTATATCTATGTATCTATATATACATACATGTGTATATATATATATATGTTATTTCTAACATAATGTGTATATATATATATAACATGTATATCTATATATCTATATATCTTATCTTATATCTCTATCTATATATCTCTCTATCTATATATATATCTATATATTATATATACCTATATATATATATATCTATCATGTATATATATATATACATGTATATATATATACATTATATATATATAATACATGTGTGTGTGTATATATATGTGTATATGTGGGTGTGTATATATATATATATATACACACACATATACACATATATACACACACATATATATATATATATACATGTATATATATATATGTGTGTGTGTGTATATATATATATATGTGTATATGTATATATATATATACACACCACACACACACATATATATATATATATATATATATATATATATTATATATATATATATATAGATATATGTCATTATTTTTCATGTTAAATTTTTAAAAACCTTATCTGTTGCTCAACCGCTTCAATCGAATACGACTATCACAGTACCGCCAATCGAGTCTTCGGTCTCCGCCCGAGCCCTCTTCGTACTCTGTCTATTACCTATTTAAACTATGTTGTCGGTTAAAATAAACTTTTTATTGACTTTTGTTTCACATATGTCAAAAATTATTATGCTAAAGATTATGGTATATTCAGGATTTTGATGGACTTCAGTCAATTTTTGTTTCACTAAATGTGTGATTTTTATCGTGTCTTTTAACAGATCTTATTGTGTAACTTGTTTCTAAACAGGTTCGTGTTCTTGTCTGGAAAAAATAACATGATTACTTATCGTGTCGTGTTCGTGTCAGCACTTATTGTGTTCGTGTCAGCACTTATTGTGTTCGTGTTTTATCGTGTTCGTGTTCGTGTCAACGTCTTCCTCCCCTCACAGAAATTACATAGCTTCGTCTCCGACAAACCTATAACCTCCCTCTCTTCTTTTCATTGACATTAATGAGAGTCGATAGACACATTATAGTCGGTTAGCTGGCTCCTAATTCAACTCGTAATTCAACTAATACTCATTCATTTGAACATTCGATCATTCAATGTTGGTTTTCTAAATGCTTTTAACACGTAGATAGTTGACTTTAAAACCACTGTCGTCTTTTATCATTGGAAACTGAAGCTTTTAAAACTCAATTTTATAACAATAATGAATATATGTTTGTTTATGCGATAAATACCCCGTCTCTTTCACCACCATAATATACTTATTCATATAAAAAATCACCACATGATGTGGCGAAATGGGTCTTCATCATGATGCACTTTTATTAAATTCACCATTATCGTCATCTTGGTCAGGTACCATTCTTGACAAGAATATCCCTTCTCCCCACCATTCAACGGTCCAATTCATCAATCAGAAATTGGGTTTTCATTATTCTAATCCGAAATTCAGACATTTGTGCAAAAGATTGAAAGATCATCTATCTTCAAGAACCTCCAATAATTCAGGGTTTTTCAGTTTTTGATCCTTCAAAGAAGCATATTGTTCTTGGTTGAATTTGAATAAACCCTTAAAAGATAGTGAAATGATGAATCTTGCAGAGGTTATATGAATTCTGGGTGCTGGAGATTTTGAATTTAAGTTGTCTGCTTGATAATCCAATTCAGGTTTGTTCTTGATATGCATGTTTTGATTTCGATTATGCAGATTTTTTTAAGTTATGAATTTTTTGGTTATTAAATTTTTGATGATAAAATCTTTAAATCTGGTAATGAAGTTCTTGAAAACTTTTTTTATTTAACCAGTCATCCAATTCAGCTCTGTTCTTGAATTTATTGAGCTTTTGGTTTCTTACATCTTTAAAAATTATAAAAATTCGACATTTTTTTTAATTTTGCTTTAAGAATGTTTGATTTTACAAGGATCAAGATCAAGATCAATGATTATGAATCAATGACCCAATTCAGGTCTAATCTTGAATCTTCTTCAACTAAAGGTTTCTTGCATGCTATATATTTTAGTTCATCAAGTATCTTGACAGTCAAGTTACTTGAACTTTTGGAAATTTATACTTAAATTGATCAATCGCCAAGTTCAATTTCAGGGATTATTTGTTTCCTGCTTGCATCCATAGTTCAATTTATGTGGATAGTGTTGACTTGTTGGTGGTCAAATTTATTGAAAATTAGGTGAAAGAGGTCAACTTGTTTGCTGTTTGATCTTCCCTGATTCTGGGTGTTGCAGTTTTTATCACTTTACTTAATTTGATCAATCATGCAATCTAGATTTGTTCTTGAATTTCTGGGATTTTTTGTTTCCTCCTTGCATTCGTATTTCAGTTTTTGTCAATATTGTTGACTTTGTGGCTGTCAAATTTCTTGAAAATTAGGTATAAAAGAAAAAGTCAACAATTTGCTGCTTGATGTTCCCTGATTCTTGGTGTTGCAGTTTTTGAGCTTTTAGTTATTTTGATCAATCAGTCACTTAAGGTTTGATCTTGAATTTATTTGGTTCAAGTATTGTACTGTTCATGCATTCATGCTTTTCCATAAGTAAGAACTTTTTGGTGATCATTTTTTTATTTTGAAGAATTGGTTAAAGTGAAGCAACTGACTCAAAAATCAATTTTAATTCTGAGAGTTGCCAATTCAGACTTATTCTTATATTCTGCAATTATTGAGTTCTTAATTGCATCCATGCTTTAAATGTTTCAGTGTTCAATTTTTAAATTTAACCTAATCTTGTGAAAATCAGTGTTCATAATTCAGAAAGTATTTAGGATTATACTAATATTTATAAGTTAAACCCTCCATTTTTTCAAGGTTTTAAGATTTAATGAAAATTTCATCTAGGAATTTAGGAAAAGGTTAATTTTATGTTCTTCCAAGCAAATTTTTAGATTAATTGATGAAAACAATGAATGCTACAAAAAGAAAAAATTAAAAGATGATTCTCTGTCAACTTCTGAAAGTTATGTCCTTTTTTCCTTAAAGGAAAGAGCTAACATATGAAATTACCATATTCTCCCTTCTCTGTAGTCAGAGTCCACATTTTACTTCATAATGTTAATATCAACATTGGTTTATATAGATTTGTGGCTTATAGTTTTTCTACCATAGTATTCTTATTGTATGCTATATGCAATCTTAAGATTTCTTCATCAAAATTCGACTCGGTCGTTAACAATTTTGGAGTTAAAAATCCATCGGTTTGACTCCAAAAGTCAAAATTCAAGGCTAGTTTTTGTAATAGGTTAATTTAATTATTCCCAGTTGATATACTATTTGCAACTTGTTTTCAGCATTTGGTAGTACTCAAAGAAAGGCTCTAAATCCACATTAGAGTTGTAAAATATAAAAAATATTGGATTGAAATTAGAGTCCACTTTTGACTCCAGAAATTCGAATTTTACATTGATGTATTGTACTTCTTGGTTCATAATATTTTCTACCTTAATATTTTTTTTCTGAGTGATAGTGCACCTCTAAAATTCGATGTCGATAATTTGACTCGATCTTGTTAATTTTGAAGTTATAAATCGATCTATTTGACTTCAAAGTCAAAACTGAATTCTTGTTTTGGAATCATCTACTTTGATATATTCCTAATTAATGTCTATATCTTTATTTACAACTTGTTTTCAGAATCTGGAGTATTTAGAGGCTCTAAATCGACATTATTATTGTAAATAAACATTAAACCATTGGATTGAAGATGAGGAGAGCTTTAGTCAAATCTTTGAGACTAATTCGCCCGGCTCTTCGCCATTGTGAAGCAAAACGACCGTTATTGAATGCAAACAGGGTGTTATGTGATGTAAGATACAAAATTGATGTGTGTAATTATGGACACTCATCATATATGTTTTCAACGGCTATATCTGCTGGTGCTGCTAAAGAAGATTATGAAGGTTGTGAGATTTGAATATTTTCTAGTTTATTTCTCATATTTTGGGTGATAAATATCGATTTAAATGTCTTAAATCATGAACAGAAGTTAAGAGAGCGGGGCCTCTTGTGGAGTATGAACGTAGAATAAGCATTGGTGAACTTGAAGACGGCGATAATTGTCAGGTATGTATTTTTACATTGTATTTCCTAGTAATTTAGGGTAATCGTCGAAAACATGTAACTTTGATGTACAAGTCGGGTTGATCCAAAATACTTTTAACAATTACGGAAAACTATATTATTTGAGAAACGATAAAAAAAGTTCAAGTAAAATGATTTAAGGTTTTATTCATAAAAATGCACTTTGGGCGACTTTTGGCCCGTTTGGCCCATTTCCCTTTTAGCTATATCTTACTTGTTTGACCTGTTAGAGATGCATGTTAAAATTAAAATTAAAATTAAATTAAAGACAAAACTCGTGAATATTAAAGTTGAGTATACGGAATCTAGTTTCTTAAAACCACAACGTTTTTATGAGATATCTTGTGAAAATTGTGATACTTCTTTGTTTAATGATTTCAAAATTTACCTATTTGCCTAATATTATTATTCTAAATAACTTTATGTTGTTATGGGTCCATGAGACTCCTTTCTATATTCTTGTTGAAGGGTATCTAATATTGCCCAGGAGATCACGATTCAAACATAAATCAAGAAACAAAACAACAGGGATCAACCCTAAACAACTTGACTTCAATTGATCAAACAAAAGATTACATGTTTGCTTACATATGATCCCATATATAGTCGATGTATCCGTTTCTATGTTTTGGTTTTGACACAAGGCCCCTTATACTAATACAAATTAAATACTAGACACTAAACCTCAACTTAACACTAATTACTTATTTGACCCGTAACTTCGTATCAAACTTGTATCAATCAATTAAGTCCTACATCTAAGGTACTTGAAAGATGGTCAAACATTTTTCTTAAGTTATGTGTCAAGTCAAATGTTGCAATTGTTTCGGATGATTCTTTTGCAGATAGGAACCTTAAGAGAAATTCAAAGACTCTATGATGAGCTAGGTAACTCGGTTCATGCGTGTCACTTGGATCGTGATTCTGATCCTGGGAAAACCGGGAGGTAAATAATGATACAACTTTAACTTCTTTCTTAGATATAAATTTTTACTAATTTTACCCTTCAGGCCTAAAAATTAAAAACTTTAAATTTAAGATCAAACTGGTAGTCATTTGACAATCAAAAGTCAAACATGGAATCAAAAGTCAAACATAACTCAAAATTTAATTAATGGGTGTTTCTATCTATTTCAGGAGTAGGTGGTTATGGTCTCGGTTTATGCCTCAATCTTCAGTCTCACCGGTGAAAGGACTCTATCTTTATGGCGGGGTTGGCACTGGAAAACCATGTTAATGGACTTATTTTTTGATCAATTGTAAGAACTAAATTTGTTGTGTTGATTTTTCCTCTTGTGATAATGGGCGGGTTATGTAACATGTCAATATGCTTGATTTTGGTATAAATCATAGTGGTCGAGTTGGTTGACCCAAGTTACCTTTTCTCTGAAATTTCAAAAAACATTTTTAAAAAACTTAATTTTGTGTTAAAATATCATTAAAAAGATTTTTTGACAACAATAATCCAATTCTTTGAATAAACTGATTAAAAGGTTGTAAACATTAACTATATGCTTTGGGCGATCTATAACCTGTTTGACCGCTTTCTTTTATGTTACCCTTTTGACCCGATAGAGATAAAACCTAACCTGATATGTACTTCTGTCCTCAGGCCTTGCAGTTGGCGGAAAAAGAGGATTCATTTTCATGACTTTATGTTGAACGTTCACAGCCGCTTGCAGGTCAAACGCTTACTCTCGATTTCATTTGTTTTACTTGTTTAGGCACAAGTTTGACTTCTGAAGTCAAACCAACAGATTTTCAACTTCAGTTTTTCCCTTGGCTAAAAAATTACAATGTTCTATGATTCTCAACATCATACCATAAGTTTAATGAGCTTTGTAAAGTAATATTAAATATAGAAAAATACTAGTATTCATATTGTTGCAAAGTTGATATTGAATTATTTGTTTAAATCTAATTATAGGCTTGACTTAAAATTCTTTTGTCGTGTAGAGGCACAAAGGAGTATCTGATCCCCTTGAAGTCGTTGCAGGCGAGATTTCTCATGAATCTATTTTGTTATGTTTAGATGAATTCATGGTACGTTATGACTCGCGCCATGATGTCTAAACTAGCTTTAGTCATTTTGTTTTATAACTACTTATTTATTTCCTTTTTTGCCAGGTAAACGATGTAGCCGATGCTTTAATATTAAACCGCCTTTTCAAACATCTTTTTAGCAATGGTGTTGTAAGTGATCAAAACTTACAAAGTTATATTCATATATTATATATCATGTTTAAATGGAATTGATTCAACGGTGTTGTTTTCATGTATTTGTGGTGCTAATATAGATACTCGTTGCTACATCAAACCGTGCTCCAGATAATCTTTATGAACGTGGATTGCAAAGAGATCTTTTTCTACCCTTCATCTCCACACTTAAGGTAATCTCAAATCTTTTTAACTCCCATGAAACTTGTAACGGTGACCCGTCAAACAATATTAATTAACATGTTACATTGCTTACAATAATGTGTAAAATACCCTTCAACAATGACAAAAGGAGTCAATATGATCAGTTTCTAAGTCACGGTGTAAATTTGTTGCAATATTCAGGAGACGGGGTTGTCTTTCTTCAACATCTATTATTCTTTCGTGATGGTTCTCTCTTAATTTTTTATTCTCCCTTGGATTCAGGAAAGATGCATAATACATGAAATTGGTTCGTCTGTAGACTACAGAAGAAGGACCTCGGTATCACCAACTCTTTCCACTTTAGATTTATATTATACCTTATATATAGAGGTGGTAAAATGGGTGGAACAGATATGGGTGATTCTGATGTGGGTCGAAACGGGTCAGGTTGGATTCACAAAAAGACCTATTTACATGATCTTTTTTAATTTTTTATAATAGTTAATCGTGATACAATTTCTAAAATAAAGTGATCTAGGAGGTTATATGCATCAATAATACACTCTAGTAAGCTTTAAGCCCTTTTCCACATAGGCTAATGTTTTTGGTTTTACCCATTTGACCCATTAGAGATAAAAATACTGCAAACCTTGTAAATTTATTGCTTTTTTTCTCTAATTCTCTTCTTGTAGGCTGAAGAAGGTTTCTACTTCATACAAAATAGAACATCTGATTTCCTTATGCAAAGGTTTAAGGAGTTGATTGGGGAACATAGAGCCCGCCCACGAGAGGTGGAAGTTGTTATGGGAAGGACACTAGAGGTATGTGTTCTATCAATCAACATAAGTTTTTTGGTGTTCTATCTCATGTTTTGTGTTTCAACAGCTTCTACTGTCCATTAGAAAATTAAGAAAGTGATTTGACAAGGTTATTCTTTTCAAAAAATAATTAGTTAATTTGCCCTTATGTCAGTAAATGTCGAATTTTGATGGAATGTTAAGTTACACTAATAGTAGAGTAATATTTAGTAGTTGTTTTTGCAAGGGTGGTAGTTTATTATATTTTTAATTATGCGTGATGGATAGGTGCCTTTGGGTGCTAATGGATGTGCATATTTTCCATTTGAGGAACTTTGTGACAAACCTCTTGGTGCTGCTGACTATTTTGGATTATGTAGTAAGTAAATCAGAAAGCTATAAGGAGTTATTATGTAGTAAAATAAGGTATAGTTTGACTATTGAGGTCAAACAAATCATATTCAACAATGAATCTATGAGGTTTATTTAATTTTGAAGAGTAAAATAGTGTGGCACATCAAAAGCTTTAAAGAAAAACTACGTAACAGGAAAATATAGATTTTAAAATTGTTAAGATATCTCTACAGAAATTGAAGTTGAAAGTCACCATAGTTGATCTTAAAGTCAAGATATGTGATTGAAGCAATGAAAGCCTTAACTCTGTTTTAACGCGGTCAATCCTCAAGTCTTCTTGTGTCCAATGAACTAAAGTCAAAATATGTAATTGAAGCAATGAAAGCCCTTAACTTTGTTTTAACGCGGTCAACCTCTAGTCTTCGTGTGTCCAACGAGTCATGAGGTCCTAAGTACAGTTTATACATAAGACATAGAGTTTGACTTTTGAGGTCGGATGAACTATTTTTGGCATTGAAATCAAGAAAATTCTAAAATTTAAAGGGTCAAGCAGGAAGGCACATCAGAATTTTATGTACAGTACGTTATAAAGAAATGTTGATTGTGAATATATTAAAATAAGCCATATAAATTTTGAAGTTGAAAAATGTTTGACCTCAAAAGTCAACATTTGTGATGGAAGAAGTCAGAACTAACATATCTTCAATGACAGAGAATTTCCACACCCTGGCTTTGGATGGTATCCCGATATTCGGGCTACACAACAGGACGGCAGCATATCGGTTTGTCACTTTAGTTGATGTTAGTCTCTTTCTTCTCATTTCTATAGGTCTATGAGCACGGTTTGGTGCCCGATTTGTGAAATGATATTATTGTATTGCATTTATAGGTTATGTACGAGAACAAAGCTAGGTTGATGTGTACAGCCGAGGGAACTCCTTTTGAACTTCTTGAAAGGATTGTAACAATTGCGGATGCACAAAATGTAGCACCTAGAACCTCTTCAAGATCGAGGAAGAATGATGATTTTGAAATTTGTGTTGACAATGAATTAGGGTTCGCGAAAGATCGTACCATTAGTAGGTATGCCTTGTTTCTTCATTTTATTATTCTTCCTCGACTCATTATTGGTGATTTATAAATCATCAAAATTAGGTTGCCAATTGGGTTAGGTTGCGGGTTGAGAGGTTGAATCATTGAACCTAATCACAATCCATATATTTATTAAAATCAAATAACTTAAAAGACAATGTGTTCTAACTCTTTTATCTAAGCTAAATAGTTGGTGGGATGTAAAAGACTTGGAATCAAGTTGTAAAAAGGTATAATCAGGTTAGTGAGTTGTACATGGGTTGTAATCAAACTGTAAACATGTTACACCGGTTGTAGGTTAAGATAAATGTGTTAAACGGTTTGATGGTTCAACTTGTTTAATTAAATGGGTTGAACAAGTCAGCCCATGATCTGTTAAATTAAACGAGTTAAAATGTCAATATAACACGATCTGCTTATTAATTCTAAAACCAAAAAGTACAATTTCTATGCCATTTGATTACCATTTTTGCCTATACAGATTGACAGAAATGAACAGCAAAGAGTATCTCGAGCAGCACAGTGAAATGGTAGCAAACAAGTGGTTTCAGATTCCGAGGGATGAAACCAACCATGAGAATGCCGTGCATGCATAGTGATCGATGAGGCAATTAACTAAGGATATTAATCATAAGCCAAGCCACCATGCATGTTAGATTAGTTACTCGCTTGTGTTTTGATTAGAAGGTGGACAAGTTACTTGGTTTCGTCTTGTTTCCGAGTCCGCTGGTCTTGTTTATATATATGACCTGATTAAGAGTCATGTTTAACTGGTATTATTAAATGAAAATTTAGAATGATTTGTTGGGTGAAGAAGTTTATGTAGTTAGTATATTGTATATTATATAATAGTTCTAGACATTATTTGTTAGAAAATAAATGCTATGTTAAACATGGTTCTTAGATGGTAAGAACTTGATCATCATTTAATATTTTGGAGGATTTAACACACAACTATGTTAGGTTTATTGTATTTTTACCTTGGTGTTTTGACCATTTTATAATAGTGCATCATTATGGATTTGATGTTTTTAGTGAGTTTGAATTAAATTGTTATGTGATTTAATCCACTAGATTTCTAAATGATAATTTGTTTTGCAAATTTTTAACTTGGCTTTCGATGTAGATAACACTTCATGGTTTCCCATTCATTTCTAAAGCTCTTGGTTTTTAGATGCCCAATAGTTTTAGACTCTTCATCTTCCTCAACATTTCTCGTGTTTCTCCACAAGTGTTTTGAAAAGCTTTCCCGTATCATCAAGTGACTCGTTTATCTGTATCGGACACCATAGATGGGTATGTCATGCAGTCAAATGCTCCCTTGTAAGATTATCGATAGTAGTTTGTTGATTTTATACTCGGCAAAAGAGTTGATTTAGGGAGTACATCGACTACTACTCATATCACATCATCCCATATGAAGGTTCTAGGTAACTACGTCAAGGACTCGCCTGCTTACTCTCAATTCAATCGTCAGGAGTTGACAATGTGAAGCATCTTCCTAAGCGTTTGTTGTCGCATGATAATTTTACCACCTTCGCCTCACTTTTCTTTTTCTAAGTGAAGTCACATGCTTCTTTGTGTACTGGTGTTGGGATACCAGTGTCTTCAAATCTTGAGTGTGAAGATAGATGTTAATCCAAGTCACGATCAAATTGTCCACCATGTATGGTTAAAGTTTGTCTCAAGAGCTGGGCATGAAGTTTGTGTTGAACCTGTAATCTACGAAGAAAAAGCAGCAGCCTCAAGAAGAAAGTAGGAGGCGTGATCGCAGGAAGGGTCGTAGAGCTATAGCAGAGTAGGGCCGTCAAGGGGCAGAAACAGGGTGGGGCCGTTAAGACGCTTCTGCAGTGGCACATGATTACCTGCATTGATGCAGGATAACAAACCATAAAGAAAATTATACACAATTAGGAATGTTTTGATTAATAGAGTTTTGCAATATTCTGAGCACAAAATTTGCATGCTTAAAAGCTGCCAAATACTTGATCAAGCCCTGCTACTACCACAAAAGGTGCAAGACACAAGCGCGAACCGCCAAAAAACCCAACATGATAATATCTGAGCAAGGATGCAGTAATATCAACTATTTCCATATTTTGATACCAAACATTAAACATATCGTGTGCGATATATGAACACGCAAACTCGATTTCACTTCAGCGCTGAAATGAGATAGAGTATGAGCCAGTATTTGGATCTTTGACTGCTTTAAAGTTGTCAACACTCATCCCAAATCGTCCCAGAATTGAGTTCCCCATATCCTTCAACTTCCCTGTGCAAACATAAAAGCCAAATTTTGATTTATTATTGTTGTAATAATATCTTACACCGTTAACGAATCTTTTATTTATAAGTGTTCGCAAGCTCAACACGAACTTTAGTAAAAAGGACATGTTGGTAACTTGGTAAGTAGAAACTTAGTGTTGAATTTATTAGCAAGTGTAACAAATGAAAGTGAGCAATTACCGAGCATCTCTTCCTTCATTTTTTCACGCTTTTCTATAGCCAAAGGTTCTAAACGGACAATGGTTCTCCTAGATTGGTTATTTGAGGGATCCAGTTCCAAAACTTTCTTCATGTCTGCAAAAGGAATATACAAGCAACTAAATAAAACAAAAGCAAGTCGTCGAAGAAGTTATTAAAATACTGCCATAACTGCATACAAGATATAAAAAGGAATCTCACTATGTGCAATTTACTATATTTTGATAAAACAATAGCAAACTTAAGGGAAAGACGTACTCACCAGCAATAGCCTCATCATAGTTTTCAAGCTTTTCATGGGCTTCTCCTCTTCTGATTAAAGCTTTCATGTATGAAGGATTTAGTTCCAACGCTTTGGTGCACTCCTTCACTGTGTCCTCATACTTCCCCTGCAACCAAGGCAACAAGAAAGAATTATAATCTTTATACGAAAACATTAATAATATGTAACTACATACATACATGTGTATGTATGTATGCATCATTAGTTAAGCTACCTTATAGTGGGTGTTAATTTCTAGCATGACATGAACCTAACATGAAAATAATCAGGTTTTAGGTTGTCACGTCCAACCTGTTAAATTAAAGGTCAACCGTTTATGACCATGTCTAACCCGTCAACCTGTTTTAGGTCGAGTTTTGGTTGACCACTTATAACCCGTTTAAATTCAAAACTAGACATAAGAAGTAATCTATACCCGTTGTCAATCTATTTACAACCCGTCAACCCGTTTGACTCGTTTAGATGAATGGGTTACACTGGTATTGTCTAGGTTACACGACTTTAATTGTACGAGTTAGGATTGATGCTTTTGAAATGGATACATGGGTCATGCTCAAGTTTATCAAATCAAACATACTTTACATCATTTATATCTCATTACACTGATTTGGAGTTTGGACATGGATCCATGGGAAGAAGGTGCCATAAGGAGATGATTAAGATTTATAAATCAAAAAGCATCAAATCATTCAAGTTTATAAAAAGAAACATCATGGAGAAAAACTTATTTGGTTGCTACTATTCTAAATGTTTATGGGTCGGATCTTGATCATGATCTACTTGTACGTCCAATGGATAAGAAAGCTTGAAAGTTTTATCATCTTACGAGTTACATTAATTTTAATGATTAAACCATAGTCACAGGAAACGCTAAACCCCCTGCGAATCGCGAACCAGTTCAATCGTACCCAATCGCGGTACAAAATCGTACCAATCGCAGCTGGGTTACGATCTGGATCTATTGAATTGAGCGTTCCCGATTGAATTACATTTCGAACTGTATTAATCGAATTCGCGATCCCGATTGTATAAATCGGTGATTGGATCGCCTATGGTACGCGTTCTGGATCACCTATGGTACGCATGCTGGATCCCAACAGCCATTTTCCCACATATTTTTGAATAAATTAAATGTTTGTTTTGCTATCGGAATGTTAACACTCGTTTTCATATGAGTCTTTTACTCTCTTTCACACTTATACATGAACTTTTATGAAATGCTTTTGATATGATTATGAAATGTGTCCTTTTAAATTGAATTTTTCTAAAACAATCTATTTTGTATTGTCTTGTACATTATACGACGTACCGGACTATATGGTACACCGTGCCACGTACCAAATTGACGTTCTAAAATGAACCCCCCCTCTCGTACCGTATTTTTGAAGCGCACGAACCGTGTACCAGAACGTACCGTGATCCATGTGACTATGGATTAAACTAAAACAAACATGATTATATATAACAATCAAATTTCTAGATTCGTTGATCGTAAGAGATTGCACGTCAAAATCCTTTATTTACATGCAAAACTATTTCATTAATAGTAACAAAAAAAGGCTTCAATTTAAAAGTCACAGCAAGTAACAATATATATACATTGTTCATTCTCAACTAAACCCGAGCAATTCATGTCACAATTTTTTGCTTCCAAGGTTCTAATTATAACCATGCAAGGACATCCGTTGGACAGGTAAGAAGCTTGAAAATTCACAATATATGGAAATAAAGAAGAGGGGAAAGATAAACAGCTTACCAGCTTAAAGAAACAAGTAGCACGATTATTATGACATATGGACCTAATTTCAGAAGAAGATGACATCTCAGGGGCAAGTTGAATAGCATAATCATACTTCAATAATGCCTCTTCATACAGACCATCTCCAAATAACTTATTTCCTTCAACTTTTGCTTCATTCATTTGTGCCAGAATTTTCTGCATGATAAAAGAATAAAGATAAACATAGTAAGAAGGGTTATTCTGTTTTTAGAAGACATCCTCAGAAACAACACCATTTTACCCTAACAAACAGGTAAAAGTAAGGAACAAGCAGATGCTTAGTAAAATCAAGTGAAAGATACTTTCTAGAATCTTTAATGAAACCAGCTATAACCATGTGATTAGATACACATATAACTATAAGGCATTTCAAGAACAAACAATATTCTTGGATGGTCAATTTAGAATGTTGCTTTGTGAAGGATAAATCCCTACATCCATCTGAGGAAGTGCACCTAACGTCCAGATTACCTAACGTCCGAAGCACCTCATGTGTGCAACACTTTCATGTCTGGAGCTGTAGGGCATCCAAGTTCCAGAAAACCTAACATCCAGAGTGTCTGTGAACGGATAATAAGCATAAAGTACCCTCTAAAGCAACTGCCCAGACATAACAACACATAAAATAGCAGTTGATACCTTAGACCAAAGGGCTTGTAGCCTGGCGGTATTAATGTGTGTAATAAAGGTGTTGCTCCCTAATGAATGTGTTAAGAACTGATACTTTTGATTTGATACAAACGAGAAGAAACAAGATAGTCGACCCGATTCGAGAGGGGCTAGTCTCCTAATTCTTAATACAAACTGGGTCCGAATATGACTTGGGCCCATATCAGAATGAGGGGACTTTGGTGTAGATTTAGGAGTGGGTTTGGGGTTGAGTTAGTTAGCCATTCTGATTTAAAAAAACAAAGTTAATTCCTTGGACCGTTGGTTGATTCCTCATACTAGCACTTACAGTTCCAATAACTCTCTTACTTGTAATTGACTATGACAACATTTAATTAGTGTTGTTAACACCTGAATCAGAAAAAGGAAATGGCTTGGGCTAATTTCACACAGGGTGAGTACAAGACTAAATATAATGTTCCCATGTCACCATAATTCGTATTAGCATCACATTATTTAACTATAATAAGATATTAACCACTCAATGATGTGCTCCACTACTTGCCACCTTGCAACACAACGTGACCTAATATAAGCATATTTAAATACCGTCCATAAGTATTTTTGAACCTTATTTTTATCTTCTTCGTTCAAGACAAAGCTTCCTTATTGACCTTAAAAAACTGAGAGTGGATTTCCAGAGTTCCAATTGACTAGAAATGTTGGAAAAAATCATCAAAGAGTTTGAAATACTGTATTAGAAAGTTTAGCGTCCAAGCAGAGAATCAATCGCTTTTAAGTTTGTAATGATACTGTTTAGGCTTCTATTTTCAAATAATTCCCATTGATTGATTGATTGATGTACCAAGACACGTTAAAAATTGCATTCCCACAGTCAAGAAAAAGCACAACTAAAAGGATCATATTAGGTCAAGTTTTCTTATGCTTTTAAAGATCCTTCCATATTAGCAAATTCATCTACATGCTTAATTTAACCACACATAGACATACAAGAAGTCACTATTTATATCATGAAAATCTGAATTTCTCCTTCCACATGAACCACATGATTACAAATTCAAACGAACCAAGGACCCCAGGAGATTTAAAAGCTCTTTTATTTAACAATATACATTAGAAGAAGACATCTTTTTATGCACCCAATGCAGACAAGTAGCTCAACGACATGAGGTTCATTTAACTAGCATAGCAAAAAGCGACATCTGGAAATCAGCAGTTAGGACACTAATGATACATCTGTTGATAGAACTTTAACAGGCATATAAGGTGCATACCCTACAGCGTATGGCGTATGCTTACCATTAGACAATGAGCCAATCATCATAATATAAGTCATGGTTCTCATGAATTCACATACCAAATTACCTATCTCTAAGTAAACATTTTCATTCTAAAAACCTTCCATGAATCAACAAGAAAAACATGTGTAACTCCCTTCATATCTGTTTTCAACTTATTAAAATAAGTTGCCTGAGATTCTTCTCCATCCTATCAATCCCTATCGGCTAGTAAGTTGGCTTTCGGTCAAACTCTTCCTAAAGGCACACAAAATTTTCTTCAGCCACCTCATGACCACATATGCCAACATCATTTTCAGCGCTACTCATGTAGATGAAAACCATCTATAGGTGTTTTGTGCAAAATTACCACATGAATGACAGAAAGAACATCTGTACAGCAAGTTGCTGGTGTTTGATTACAATTCCTTTCAATCGCTTCCTCTTTATGTGCAAGGGAATACATCTAAAAGGAGATTGCAAATTTGCAACTAAATCAAAAAACCTAGAATTCGTCTCAAATGTGTTTAAGTATTCAAAGGATCAGTCCAGAAATCGCAATCTGAGGCCAAATCACAATCCTCAAAACAAAAAATGAGCATTATCACACCATTCTATGCTTACAATGTTAAAACAACACGCAACAATATAAGAAATTTGAGTCAACTATAACCAGTAACCACCAATTCAACCCTAAAAATTACACAAAATCGAACTGCAAAGGCTAGAAAGAGCGAACCTGCATAAGTTGATCATCATTGAGCGCATCTTCATAGGTCTGATCCTTTGACACCGCAGATACATCTTCCGATACACGTTGCTGAGGTTTATTTGTATGATCGGAAACAGTCTCATCGTCTCCGACTTCCGTCTCGCTTGCCGTTTCGTATCCGTCGGATGCGTATCCGGCGACGGTTGCTTTATCGCCGGTGCCGGAATCCGATACGTCAGCGGTTACTCCATCGCCACCGTTGGCGGTGGTTGATTTTGAAGGTTTTGGTTGGGTGTCAGTGGAAGCCACCGGCTCAATCACCACCATTTTCAGACTTCGTAGAAGAAAACCTCAGCTTCTGAAATCATCTCGCGTGTTGTCTTTATTATTATCAGAGAAAATGTCATAAATGGTTCCCCTGTTTTGATCAAATTGCATATTTGGTCCATAGACTTTAAAAATTATAAAACTAGTTCAAATTTTTATATAGTCGTTGCAAGTTTGGTCCCCATTTTTTTGAAAATTATAAACTTAGTCCAAACTTTTATGTGACTGTTGCACTTTTAGTTTCTAAATTTATAATTTAAACGTTTTTCTAAACTTTATAAAATATATAAAATTAAATGAATTTAATGTTAGGGGCAAAATGTGCAATGACTATACATAACTTTGGACTATCCTTGTGATTTTCAAATCTGAGGATCAAATATGCAATTTGATCAAATCGTAGGGACCATTTATGAATTTTTCTCTTATTGGTATTATTAGAGGTATGTTATTGATACACCCAATTTATTTTATCATCTCTATCTTTTTTATATATAGATACATGCAGAGAGATAGAGACAATAGAATGTCTTAATAACATAAATTAGTGTTTGTATAACTCAACCCTTATTATTATTTGTTATTATATTATTATTTGGAGACAGATGTGACACGTGAGATCATGTGAGACTTAGGATTTTGTAATACTGTAAATAACCCTCGCCTCTACCACCCACAGCCAATCATTGTGCGTGCTAAACAACAGTCTTGCTTTCCATTGCCACAACCGCAACCACAACCCTTTGCCAACACTCTTGCTTGTTTAGGTGGTACCTCTATACACAAAGGAAACCTACTATGTAAATATAATTTTTTCAAATGTGAATTAAAAAGGTGATCATATGGAATCCTAGTAAAATTACGAGTATTATTTTATATTTAGTGTACATAAAAGTATCCGATTCAGAGTGGTTAATTCGGTTAATTTGTACATCAAAATCAAAACTGAACTGTAATGTTTGGTTTATCGGTTATAACTTAAGAGAACCGTCAGTTAATTGTTCAGTTTGGTTAATTCATTTAAGTTGATTCGGTTAAGTCGGTTATTTGCTCATAACTCTCATATATTATGACAGTATATAATTCATTAAATAAGATACTTTTTCATTATGGTTTACATCTATCTAAGTATATGAATTAAGTAAACATTAAATATTATCAAATTATAAGACAATGATGTCGGATTAATCGAATTCAGCGTAATGTATAAGTTTTAACTGTTATTGCTTATAATGACATATAGGTTCTAAAATTAATAATATAAATGGCATTCGATTCAGTATGGTTAAATCAGTTATTTTTGTAAATTAAAACCCAAATGAACTGCAATATTCGGTTAATCGATTATAGCTTAAGAGAACTGTTGGCTCTTGTTCAGTTCGATAATTCGTTTAAGTTGATTCAGTCATGGTTCGGTTAAGTCGGTTATTTGCTCATCCCTACAAATGACATATATGTTCTAAAATTAATAATACAAAATGCATGTGGATCGGTGTGGTTAACTCGGTTATAAAAGAATTATTCTTTTTAATTTGAAAGGAAATATGTAGACAAGTAAATGGAATGCAGAAATTTAAAACATATTGGCTATTTAGGAAAGAGTACCGACCAAAAGATGGTCATTGCACTCCATAACTTATGTGCTTCTATTGATAAAATTATTCATTAACTTTATCTAAAGCATGTAACCCATATTTTAAATACATATTTTTATTGAGGTTAATAACTGACGGTGATATAACAAAATATTAAAAAACATAATTGAAAATCAAATATATTTAAGCATAACAATCATCAGTGGCTCTAATCAAACACCGATAACCATAAGTTGCCCTAATACATAACTTTTATTATATTTATTGTTACATATTGATATAAATTAAGAAAACTAAGTGTTTTTACACTTTTGCGAACAAAGTTTGTAGGAAATATTATAGTGTCTTGTTTCATTGTGAAATTTATCACAAAATATTGTTAGGCTTTTTTACGCTTGGTGCGGTTTAAACTTTAAGGGGGTCCATGATCACCCCTTACTTTATGGCGTTTTGTTTTATTGTAAATATGTCGCACAATATTGGCCTTGACATGGAACACACAATATTGGTCTGGTGATTCTAACATATTTTTCAAATTATTCGGTATCAGCTCGATTTTGAACAAGTTTGGTCTGGTATTTGTCCCATGATCATCCCTAACTTTATCATACATGTTGTAGTCTATCAACACACCGCCATAGTTATTGTCATGGTGCACATCATCTTACTTAGTTTTATCATTTGTATTTTTATCAAACTTTATAAAATATAAAGTAACACTTTTATCATATGTTTAATAGATTAAATATATTTTCTAAAAAAGTTTAGAAAAACTAGTGTGTTATAATAGCAAAATATGGTTCCTCAAGGTTGTGGTCTTAGTGAATCTTCGACAAATTTTAAGGTTGGGTAGGTTTTTGCTAAAAGTGTTGGGTGCGGGAGCGATTAAACTTTAATGGCAATTTTGAATAATATAAAAAACACGGCACATTTTTTGGTGTTAAACTCGTCCAAGTTTAAAGTGGACAAAACAGATATAGAATCACAATAATAGTTAATGTATTAGTATGACCCTTCTTAAAATAGCGTTATAAGATTAGCATATCAGTTATCATCTTATTACATATCTTTTTCTGGATGAAAAAAGTTTAAGTTGGGGATTATGATGGACAGATGATTTACATGTTAGTTAAGTAAATGTTTTTAAGCCTTAGATTGTGCCTACTAGGTTTATATATAGAGTTTAAGAGTTTCAAGAGATGGATGAGTGGTTAGTGTTATTTACATAAATTTAAAATATAAAATAATAAATAAATATTTAATGATGTAAGTATGAAATAATGAATGTAAAGATAAACAATATACATTGTTTGACATGTTTGGAAACTTTGGTGCAGGTCACTACAACATGATTTCATCTAAATGTTTTGTATTAAAACCAAAATATTGATTTATTAAACTTGAGGATAGTAATTAGATATACTATAATTAATTGTTCATGAATTTAAGTGTAAGCCCAAATGCTATTGAAGATGTGGAGATGTTATTAAAATCAAACAAAACCTATGTAGGTTCAAGATAATGCAGCCACCATTTATGATTCTTTAGTGAAACATCACACAAAGTGAATAAGCATGTCACAGTTTCTACAAACAAGTAAACTGTGACCTTAGGCAGTAGGGTTGATATGTCTACAAAATTAACAAACACAGGTAGAATTCACCCCGTCTATGAAGTGGTGAAGTTAAACCTCAACATTTTAGGTTTGTTCACGAACCGAACTAGTGCTCAAATCGCTTACAAACTGAGCCGCTCGGTTCGGTTCAGATATAAGAAATCAAGGATAATATATATGCTCGAGCTCAATTTAGTTTATAATCAAGCCCTCGCTTCTTCTAGTTTTGGCTCGGTTTCAAGCTAAAATTTTACTCAAACTCCATATTATCATTCATTCAATTTTTCTAGGGTTACAACGATAACTCAACAATTTAATAAAAATACATTTAAAATAAGTTTAACAGAAGATAACAGCGCATATTGTGTTTTCTGGGTTGTGCTTTTTGGCAGCTATTTGGCATTGGGTATATTGGGATCTAGAAATATTTTATGATGAACGCACAGGAAAAACGGCTGAATGGATTGATGATTCATCAACGGGCATAGGCTAATTCAAAGCGGCTTAGAAGAGACGGATTTAGTCGATGTCGATACAGATTGAGCGCTGCTTTCCCGCTTGTAGACATTGTTGTAGTCTTTGGTGATTCGTCACTACGAAAGAAACTGGCTTTTGCCTCTTCCATACCGGGCTAGGGTATTTTCTCGCTAAATAGTTCTTCATTTAAATAGTATTTAGTTATAAAAATATAATTAGTAATATAAATTTACATGTCAATTTATAATATCATAAATAAAATAAAATTTAATGAAGTGAATTAAATAATATCATATTATTAGAAAATGTATTAATAATCTATACTATTATATAATACATATTAGAAGGATAAGATGGTAATTTTTTCGAAATATAGGGATATTTATATAACATTTTAAGCATAGAGTAGAAATACTTTATTCAATAATTCCAGTTTTGCCTCCAAATAATTAAATTCTTCTAATTATTATATTATTTAATACACATTAATTAATATATGATCTAATAATGTGATATTATTTAATTCACTTCAATAAACTTTCTTTCTATACAATAATATAAATTGGCATTTAAATTTATAGTTACTAATCTTATTTTTATAACTAAATACTATTTAAATTAAGTATTATTATATTTAAATACTTATATCTATATATATATGTTATATACTTAAATATTTAAATAAAATAAACTTTATTTAGATAGTATTTAGCTATAAAAATATAATTTAGTAATATAAAATTAAATGTTAATGTATGTAAAATTTAATGGATAAATTTATCATATTGTAAGGCCCCGTTTCCGGGACGCTTACAGTTGGTCATTCATCGCACGTAAAACATATATTTACATTTGTCTCATAAAAACATTGCAGCGGAACATTAAAATACACTTTCATTTCTATATAAATGCTTTTGCAAGTTAACACAACATTCGTTACAAAATAGCTTGTTCGCATTACAATGCAAAAACATTAATCAAAAGAATGTCACCCCAAAAAGAGCTGAGTAGCTTCACGGTGTCATCCTCAGCAAACTTTACCTGCCAACTGGAAAACATATAAAAAGTCAGCGTTGCTGAGTGAGTTCTAGTTTTATTATAAAACATACTTTACTTTCGCATAAGACTACTCGTTACTTTTATATGATCACACATCATACGTATGCATAGATTATATCATTATTATCTTCTTCATTCATACATTCGTTCATTCGTTCCTTTTAACTTTACTTGCGCATCGGACATCATCCATACCAATACCATATGCTATACCCCAATTAGTCTCAGCTACCGGGCCGAAGTCAATAAATGAACAGCTAAACGTATGCCACGGTACTAGGGGTAACCGATCAGTCTTAGCTACTGGGCCGAAGTCAATAAATGAACAGCTAAACGTATGCCACAGTACTAAGGATAACTGATCAGTCATAGCCACTGGGCCGAAGTCAATAAATGAACAGCTAAACGTATGCCACAGTACTAAGGGTAAGCGGTAGAGGTTCTACATTAATGGTCAATCACAAAGAAGGACCTATTATCCGATGCATGCAAGACGTGTCATTTCTTTCAACTTTACGTTACATAATACTTCATTTCATTCATCATAATACGTAAAGCCATAGGGAAGATAATCATACATCATATTAAGGAACATATCACACACATTTATCATCATCATAAAGGGCAACATCAACATACATAATATGCATAAACATGCAACATCATCATCATCATGCCCTACATGCCCTCTAAGGCCATAACAGTCACCTTACATGCTTTTACGAGAAACTTTACGTCAAACTTATACCTGCACTTTCCCCTGAAAGCCAGAAGTCTAACTACACTTTCCTTCGGGTGCAACAGCTCTATTCGTGCGTATGGACACCCTTCAGTCGCATGGCCTTCATGCGACTGAACATCATGCGGTTGGACTCATGCGGATAAACATCTATGCGAATGAACATCCAGTCGTGCGTATGGACCTTATGCGGATGGGACTAATGCGAATGAGCACCTATGCGACTGATCTAATGCGAATGAACTCATGCGACTAAGCACTTATGCGACTGAACCCTCAGTCGTATGACTCCTCATGCGACTGGACTCTCAGTCGTGCGACTGAAGCCTTAGTCGTACGATTGAACCCTCAATCGTGCGAATGAATCCCAATCGTGCGAATGACCCTCAATCGCCTCTCATTCGGCCGTATGGCCTCCATTCGGTCGCCTAGCCCTAGCTGATGCAGAATGGAGTTCATCCCGAACCCAATCTGCCATTTTCGGCCTCCAAGCTCATCCAAACCCATTCTAAGCCTAAATTAACCCTCATGGACCTTAGGAATACATACCATAACACCATACAAGCACACACAAGCCCGGAAACATACACGAAACGCATCAAACACATCACACCCAAATGGGTCAAACACACACACATACACATACGGGTTTTCTATGCTTTCCAGCCCCAAAATCGGTTGAAAATAAGTAAAAGTGGGGTCCTAGAACTCACACAAACGAGCACAACGTCAAAGGCTTCGATTTGGCTTGCCACACGACGAGTTTGGACACCCGAATCACCCGAAACACCCCTTTTCTCTTTTTCTCCTCTTTTCTCTCTTCTCTTCTCTAATATGGCTGAATTTTGTGTATGGGGGAGAGGGTAAGGGCTGCCCTCTCCCTTATATACTTCGCTCACCCGACTTTATTTCGTTGGCGAGTTTGGTCCCTCGACTTTGGACTTTATTTCCTCTTCTTTCTTCACCGGCTTCAAAATAATAAATATCCGGGTGTTACAAGTCCACCCCTCTTAAATAGGTTTCGTCCCCGAAACCTGTTATTCTTCGAACAAACGTGGATAATGCTGTCTCATTTCTTCCTCAGTCTCCCACGTTGACTCGGATCCCTTCCTGTGCTTCCACTGTACACGCACAAGAGGAACCACTTTATTCCTTAGCCTTTTCTCCTTTCGGTCGATGATTGCCACTGGTTGCTCCACATAATTGAGCCGTTCGTCTACCTCGATATCCTCCAGTGGAACAAAGCTAAGCACTTCCTTAGATGAGATGCATGGAATGTCGGGTGAATTCCACTTAACTCATCCGGTAACTCCAGTCTATAGGCCACCTCTCCTACTCGAGCAATGATTCGGAAAGGGCCTATATACCTTGGGCTCAACTTGCCCCGCTTTCTGAATCGGATAATACCCTTCCATGGTGAGACCTTCAACATAACCCGGTCACCTACCTGGAACTCAATCGGCCTGCGTCGTTTGTCAGCATACGACTTCTGTCTATCTTTAGCTGCCTTCATGAAGGCTTTAATCTTCTCAAGCTTCTCAGTCGTAGCTTCGATTACCTCGACGCTTCCCAATTCCTTTTGACCAATATCACCCCAACAAACGGGTGTTCTGCATCTCCTACCGTATAGCATCTCATAGGGAGGCATGCCAATGCTGGCGTGATAGCTGTTGTTGTATGAGAATTCGGCTAACGGTAGGTGGTCATCCCAACTTCCACCAAAATCAATCACACATGCCCGAAGCATGTCTTCCAGCGTCTGAATGGTCCTTTCTGACTGACCATCAGTTTGGGGATGATAAGCCGTGCTAATATGTAACCTCGTCCCCATAGCGTCATGGAACTTCTTCCAAAATTTAGATGTAAACCGGGTGTCGCGATCCGACACAATAGACAACGACACACCATGACGAGTTACAATTTCTTTGATAAACAGATCAGCCAACCTCTCAGATGAATATGTCTCGCGGATCGGTAGGAAGTGAGCACTCTTCATCAAACGATCAACTATCACCCATATGGCATCATACCCTTTCGGGGTACGCGGCAGCTTCGTAATGAAATCCATGGTGATGTGCTCCCACTTCCATTCCGGTATATCCAAAGGTTGTATCTTCCTATACGGCTTTTGATGCTCGGCCTTCACCTGTAAGCAAGTAAGGCACTTACTCACATACTCCACCATATCTCGCTTCATACCCGGCCACCAATAATCTTTCTTCATATCATGGTACATCTTCGTGGCACCGGGATGAATGGAGTATCGAGTCTTGTGAGCTTCATCCATTATCTTCCCCCGTAGATCCCCAAAACGAGGAATCCACACACGATCGAATCGGGTTCTAACACCGAGTGTGTTTTCACCCAATTCCCCAACCAGACCTCTCATTCTTTCAGAGTTAAGATGATCTTCTTTCAATGCCTCATCTTGAAACTCTTTAACCTGCTTCATCACATCGGAGGTCATGATCAAATTATAGACTTTCACCCGAATCGGCTCGGGCCTCTCTTTCCGGCTAAGGGCATCAGCCACCACGTTGGCCTTGCCCGGATGGTAGTGGATTTCACAGTCATAATCCTTTATCAGTTCCAACCACCGTCGCTGCCTCATGTTCAGATCCTTCTGCTCAAAGAAGTACTTCAGACTCTTGTGGTCAGTGAATATGGTGCACTTCGTCCCGTAAAGGTAGTGCCTCCAAATCTTTAATGCAAAGACCACGGCTGCCAGCTCCAAGTCATGAGTAGGATAATTGACCTCATGGACCTTCAACTGTCGGGATGCATAGGCTATAACATTTCCTCTCTGCATTAACACGCACCACAACCCCGAGTAAGAAGCATCGGAATAAACCACCAAATCTTCACTTCCATCGGGTAATGACAGAACAGGAGCTTAAGTCAATCTCGCCTTCAATTCTTCAAACGCCTTCTCTTGAGCTTGACCCCATACGAACTTCACATTTTTTCGGGTCAACTTGGTCAGTGGAGAAGCAATCTTGGAGAAGTCTTGGATAAATCTTCTATAATAACCCGCCAAACCCAAGAAACTACGAATCTCGGATGGCGTCTTTGGTGACTTCCATTGCATAACCGCCTCCACTTTTGCCGGGTCCACCATTATCCCATCGGGATTCACCACGTGACCCAAGAACTGAACTTCGCGCAACCAGAACGCGCACTTGGAGAATTTTGCATACAACTTCTCCCTTCTCAACGTCTCTAGAACCTCCCGAATGTGACCGGCGTGCTCTGCTTCGCTCCTCGAGTAAATCAGGATATCATCAATTAACACAATCACTGATTTATCCAACATAGGCCGACACACACGGTTCATCAAATCCATAAAAGCAGCTGGCGCGTTGGTCAAGCCAAAGGACATGACAAGAAACTCGTAGTGACCATAGCGCGTACGGAAAGCTGTTTTAGGAATATCTTGCTCCTTCACCTTCAACTGATGATAACCAGACCGGAGATCTATTCTCGAAAACCAACTGGCACCCTGAAGCTGATCGAACAAATCATCTATCCTCGGTAAGGGGTATCGGTTCTTCACCGTCAATTTGTTCAGCTCGCGGTAGTCGATGCACATCCTCATACTACCGTCCTTCTTTTTTACAAACAGGACCGGAGCACCCCAAGGAGAGATACTCCATCTAATGAACCCCTTATCAAGCAGCTCTTGCAACTGCTCCATCAACTCTTTCATCTCGGTCGGAGCCAACCGATACGGTGCTTTGGCAACAGGTTGGGCACCCGGTATCAGATCAATCTGAAATTCAATCTCTCTGTCAGGTGGCACTCCTGATAAGTCTTCTGGAAACACATCTGGAAAGTCACACACAACTGGTACATCGGCTAGTTGTGGTGTTGGCGTATCCACATCCTTTACATAAGCCAAGTAAGCGCTACATCCACGCCTCATACACTTTCCCGCCACCGCCATCGAGATCACCTTCGGAATCGTAGTAACCCGATCACCATAAACTGTCACTGAACTACTGTCAGGCGCCGACAACCGAATCATCTTCTTGCGACACACAATGTTCGCTTCATAGTCCGCTAACCAATCCATCCCAAGAACCAAATCAAAACCACCTAAGGCCATCACAAACGGTCTAACAGGAAACTTATGACCCTCAAGTTCCACATCACAATTCTTTATCATCTCAGAAATCCTGGTAGACTTACCTATGGCAGTTTCTACATCAAAGGGCGCATCAACACGTCTACTACTAACAAGCAGCTTAGCACAGAAAGCAGCAGAAATCAAACTTTTACTAGCACCAGAATCATATCACAGAAGCTAAAGTTTGGTTCACCAGAAACGTACCGGACACAACGTCAGGGTCCGTCCTAGCCTCCTCCTGTGTCATGATGAATGCCCTGGCGCTCGCCCTCGGTCCATCACCTCCCGTCCTCTTCGCCCTTGAACTCTCAGCCTTCGGCTTCTTACATTCCCTGCTCATATGGCCAGTTTCTCCACAGTTAAAACATTTTCCCGATAGGTAATCCTTCGCCATATGCCCTGTCTTCCCACACTTGTAGCACACATTCAAACCCAGCCTGCATTCTCCCGCATGCTCCCTTCCACACTTACCACACCTCCTTGACCCCGCTCACGGTGTGGCCACGCGGCGGTCATCCACCCGTGCCTTTTTGTTACTCGTCGAGGCATCACCCCGACCAAACCTCTTCCCGTTCCAGTTTCGGTCACCACCACCCTTCCTATTCGCTTCAACCACCACCACTCCCCTCTCATCATAAAGTCTTCTGGCCAAATCGACCGCCTACCTAAACGTACTTGGCCGGGCGACGATCATATGCCGGCGAACATCCACCGGTAAACCCTGAATGTACCTCTTGATCTTCCGAGAAAGAGGCGTCACCTGATCCGGCACCAACCGTTTTCTCTCACCCATGGGTGGCAAACTTTACCTTTTGATCTTCCCGGCACTCGCTGATATCGAGAACAGCCTCCATTTCTCTCACCCATCGGTGAGCAGCAGCAACATTACCATTACCGTCAAAAGTAGGGGGCTTGCATCTCATAAACACCCCATAGTTACAGCCTCGTGCTACTTCTCACACAGGCTCCTCTTCCTCTTCCTCCTCATTATCGGAGAAAATCGTTTCGGGCTCCGGTTGCTCCCCCGAGGCCCTATTTCTCTCCTTCCTTTCCCCCTCCTTCACAGCTTTGATGACTTCGGTCACCACAGACGGTAAGATTGTCTGCATGACCTGATGTACTTCCTCAACAACAGCCTCTTTTACCGAGGCCCTCAAGTTTGCACTCTCATCCCCAGCTTCTGGATGAGGAGTCTTAGGTACTGCAGGAACCGCTTTCTCAGCTCTAGGCCTTCCTCTTTTAGGGCGTGGTTCTCCATCAGGGCCACCACGGCCTCCACCCCTAGAAGCTCTAGAAGATCTACCACCAGCCATTCTCTATCACACTGAAAAATTCAAACACCAACACGGTCATTCAAGGAAACAACTCAGTTTATGTCAAGTATAGTAAGTCCCTAATTACAGTGGCCAGTTGTGATTAGCCACTTACTTTACTCTTCATACCCCAAGCATTACCTGTCCTGACTACATCAGTATTCAAATCTACATACAACACATAACATATACCATGCGCACCTAAGACCGGTTAACTTTAAGAAAATACCTGATGGCACGTAGCTACTCAGTTTGGCATCCCATTCCCCATTCGTCCCATTTTCAGTTTAAGTTAAGGTTTATTATGAAAATTTACCCATTTCACTTAAACTTTGGCTCTGATACCAACTTGTAAGGCCCCGTTTCCGGGACGCTTACAGTTGGTCATTCATCGCACGTAAAACATATATTTACATTTGTCTCATAAAAACATTGCAGCGGAACATTAAAATACACTTTCATTTCTATATAAATGCTTTTGCAAGTTAATACAACATTCGTTACAAAATAGCTTGTTCGCATTACAATGCAAAAACATTAATCAAAAGAATGCCATCCCAAAAAGAGCTGAGTAGCTTCACGGTGCCATCCTCAGCAAACTTTACCTGCCAACTAGAAAACATATAAAAAGTCAGCGTTGCTGAGTGAGTTCTAGTTTTATTATAAACCATACTTTACTTTCGCATAAGACTACTCGTTACTTTTATATGATCACACATCATACGTATGCATAGATAATATCATTATTATCTTCATTCATTCATTCATTCATTCATTCGTTCCTTTTAACTTTACTTGCGCATCAGACATCATCCATACCAATACCATATGCTATACCCCAATTAGTCTCAGCTACCGGGCCGAAGTCAATAAATGAACAGCTAAACGTATGCCACGGTACTAGGGGTAACCGATCAGTCTTAGCTACTGGGCCGAAGTCAATAAATGAACAGCTAAACGTATGCCACAGTACTAAGGATAACTGATCAGTCATAGCCACTGGGCCGAAGTCAATAAATGAACAGCTAAACGTATGCCACAGTACTAAGGGTAAGCGGTAGAGGTTCTACATTAATGGTCAATCACAAAGAAGGACCCGTTATCCGATGCATGCAAGACGTGTCATTTCTTTCCACTTTACATTACATAATACTTCATTTCATTCATCATAATACGTAAAGCCATAGGGAAGATAATCATACATCATATCAAGGAACATATCATACACATTCATCATCATCATAAAGTGCAACATCATACATACATAATATGCATAAAGATGCAACATCATCATCATCATGCCTTACATGCCCACTAAGGCCATAACAGTCACCTTACATGCTTTTACGATAAACTTTACGTCAAACTTACACCTGCACTTTCCCCTGAAAGCCAGAAGTCTAACTACACTTTCTTTCGGGTGCAACAGCTCTATTCGTGCGTATGGACACCCTTCAGTCGCATGGCCTTCATGCGACTGAACATCATGCGGTTGGACTCATGCGGATGAACATCTATGCGAATGAACATCCAGTCGTGCGTATGGACCTTATGCGGATGGGACTAATACGAATGAGCACCTATGCGACTGATCTAATGCGAATGAACTCATGCGACTAAGCACTTATGCGACTGAACCCTCAGTCGTATGACTCCTCATGCGACTGGACTCTCAGTCGTGCGACTGAAGCCTTAGTCGTACGATTGAACCCTCAATCGTGCGAATGAATCCCAATCGTGCGAATGACCCTCAATCGCCTCTCATTCGGCCGTATGGCCTCAATTCGGTCGCCTAGCCCTAGCTGATGCAGAATGGAGTTCATCCCGAACCCAATCTGCCATTTTCGGCCTCCAAGCTCATCCAAACCCATTCTAAGCCTAAATTAACCCTCCTGGACCTTAGGGATGCATACCATAACACCATACAAGCACACACAAGCCCGAAAACATACACGAAACGCATCACACACATCACACCCAAATGGGTCAAACACACACACATACACATACGGGTTTTCTATGCTTTCCAGCCCCAAATCCGGTTGAAAACAAGTAAAAGTGGGGTCCTAGAACTCACACAAACGAGCACAACGTCAAGGGCTTCGATTTGGCTTGCCACACGACGAGTTTGGACACCCGAATCACCCGAAACACCCCTTTTTCTATTTTTCTCCTCTTTTCTCTCTTCTCTTCTCTAATATGGCTGAATTTTGTGTATGGGGAAGAGGGTAAGGGCTGCCCTCTCCCTTATATACTCCGCTCACCCGACTTTCTTTCGTTGGCGAGTTTGGTCCCTCGACTTTGGACTTTATTTCCTCTTCTTTCTTCACCGGCTTCAAAATAATAAATATCCGGGTGTTACACATATTGCACATAAAATGTTTTAAAATTTTAATCAATTTCCTATTCTACCCCTCTAAAATATCTTGCAAATCTTTATATATACTGCTTCAAAACTTGTATGTTTGACAAAATTACATCTTTATCCAAAGAGATGTATTATATAATAGTATATATGTAAATTTAATAAAATAATATTTAATTTAAATAGTATTTAATTGTAGAAATATGAATAGTAACTATAAATTAAAATATCAATTTATATTATTATATAAAAGAAAATTTAATGAAGTAAATTAAATAATATCACTTTATTTAATAATATATTAATAATGTGTATTAAATAATACAATAATTAACAAAAGTTAATTATTTGGGAGCAAATGTGAAATTATTGAATAAAACACGTGTACTTTATGCTTAAAATGTTATATAAATGTCTTACACTTTAAATAAAATTATCAGCTTATCCTTCTAATATGTATTTAGTAGTATAGATAAAAAAATAAATAAAAGCTTGTATTATTGTGAGATCATGTATAAAATAAGTCAAAGAAATATGAGCCATTGACATTGATATATCAAAGTTGAAGATTTGATTTTTTTTTGTTGATAATGAATTGAAGTTTGTATTCAAACTCTAGGAAATTGAAAGTTTACCGTAAAGAATTGAAATTTCATTTTTTATTATATATCGTAATTGTCATATAGATAATATATAAATTTACAAAAGAAATAAGAATTTTGTTTCTAGGTTATCTATATTTTAAGCAATGAATCATGCTTTTGATATCCTTTCATTCTTTTAAGCAATGAATCATGCTTTTGATATCCCTTCATTCTTTTATTATCTAGAAAGTTCAAAATAAAAAATAATAAAAACCTATGAATTTACATTTTATTCTTGTCGTGACAATAATTACGATAATAAAGATATCATTTAACAAACTTTCTTAGGGGCTGTTTGATTACTGCTGACTGAGTAAGATTTGACTGAGTCAAAAGCTGACCCAGTAAGAAGTTCTGACTGGGTCTGTATCTGACTGAAACTTGGCTGTTTGATTTAGTATCTGACTGATTCTACTGAATGAGAAAAATAATCACTGTGTACACTTCTGTTAAATTTCTCTGCTAGTTGAGTGTGAAATGATAAATATACCCTTAATAATATATATATATATATATATATATATATATATATATATATATATATATATATATATATATATATATATATATATATATATATATATTCACAAACATCTTCTCCATCGCCGCCTACATCTCCGCCGACATCGCCGCCTACATCTCCGCCACCCCCCTCCGCCACCGCCACCGCCTCTCAATACCTTCCTCTGAAACCTCTCTCTCAACCTCATTCATCAACGTCTCTGTAAGGATTCCTGAAGTCTGATGCAACCCAAAACAACCTAAGTGTCTCAGCAACATGCACTAAGTACTGAAGTGAAGAATTCTTCGGAAGTTTTACACAAAGCATTAGAAAATACTCTAAGTGTAAAATCTTCCGAAGCCAAGACCAATATCTTCCGAAGCCAAACATGAAGTCTTCCGAAGCTTCAAAGACAAAGTCTTCCGAAGCTTCAACCTATGAAGACAGATTTCTTCCGAAGACTTTTAGTACACATGCTTTATCTGATGTACTGTTCCATAAAGCACCTTTTCCGCTGCATCTCTGTAAAGTCACCAACTTACATGAGTTGGTGAAAAGGGCCTTGCTTTTGGTAACTGTATATTGAGGTCTTGAGTCTGTAACTTTCCACTTCATGTACTTTATCCTTTTTGTAATGTATAAGGATGTGAGCTATGGCATGTCATAGTCACAAGGTCAAAAGGCAGATATGCCTTTTGATCCTACAATTGATTTTGTTAGTGTCTAGTCAATTGTATCCAGCTGGCTTTCAAAGTATAGCCGGCTGTAGGTTGTAGTATAAGTATTCCAAGTTCTTGTATTTTTCTTTATGCTTTGTAACACTTGTAAAAGAACTTGAGAAAGCAATATACTGCCTCCTTGAAACCCATACTCTCTTGTTCTGTCTCTTGCTTTACTTGTGTTCTTTGTATCACCTTTGGTTACCCAGTTCACTGTTTGATTAAAGTTTAGTTAATCTCCTCATTGTGTTGTTGTGTTGTAATTGTGTTTAAGCCCTTAAACGGTCCTGTCCTTCATGTGGTGTTGTAATGTATAAGGATGTGAGCTACGGCATGTCATAGTCACAAGGTCAAAAGGCAGATATGCCTTTTGATCCTACAATTGATTTTGTTAGTGTCTAGTCAATTGTATCCAGCTGGCTTTCAAAGTATAGCCGACTGTAGGTTGTAGTATAAGTATTCCAAGTTCTTGTATTTTTCTTTATGCTTTGTAACACTTGTAAAAGAACTTGAGAAAGCAATATACTGCCTCCTTGAAACCCATACTCTCTTGTTCTGTCTCTTGCTTTACTTGTGTTCTTTGTATCATCTTTGGTTACCCAGTTCACTGTTTGATTAAAGTTTAGTTAATCTCCTCATTGTGTTGTTGTGTTGTAATTGTGTTTAAGCCCTTAAACGGTCCTGCCCTTCATTTAGTTAATCTCCTCATTGTGTTGTTGTGTTGTAATTGTGTTTAAGCCCATACAGAGTTGTATGGGATTCTCAGTGGATACCAGATGGAGATGAACATGCAAGGTTCATCTGGCAACTCCAACAATCAAATGGGTTCAGCCCTTCATGTGGTTGAAAGGGACAACATAGAACCCCAACATCATCTCATATGCTACCCTGACAACTCACAAAAGGGTCCTTTCATCACCTTCCCGGAGACACCAAGGGAGAACTTTACTCAAGGAAGCCCATTCCAAGAGACAAGTTCTTCTCAAGCCTTTGTGTCTGCAGATGAAAGCTGTAGGAATTATCTTTTCACTCTTGAAGACCTGGACTGTATCCATCCAGATGACCTGGAATACATGGAGATAGTTCAGCAGATGGCTCTCCTCACTCACAGAGCCAAGAAGTTCTACAAGAGGACAGGAAGAAGATTTCCAAGCAATGCTACCAGTGGTAAGTTTGGGCTGGATAAAAGCAAAGTTAAGTGTTACAACTGTAACCTTATGGGTCACTTTGCTAGGGAGTGTAAGGCACCTAAAGCAAATGGGGGCCAAACACAACCCAGACCAAACTACACTGACAAAGCCCCTCAGGCTGAGAAGACAAAGCAACATGCTGCTGTTGCTGTTGAAGAGGGAGGCTTTGACTGGAGTTTTCAGGTGGAGGATGCTTCTCCAAACCAAGCACTGATGGCTGACCATGATGAAGCCAAGGTATTGGAACATCTTTGCTCCCCTGAATGCATTGCTAAAGTAAATAGATACAGGTCCTACAACCTTGAGATGAGATCTGATCTTGAGTCATTAAACATATTAAAATCTGATTTTAGAAAGTCTGAAAATGATTACAAGTTAAAGATAGAGGACTTGGAGAAAACCATTTCAGTACTAAAATATGAACATACAGATTTTAGAACTCAGATCCAAGATCTCATCACTAAGTTAACTGAGTGCCAGGCTGAGCTTGTGATCAGCAAAGCCAAGGCAGAGAAGAGTGTTCTTGAAGAAGAGACCTTCAAGAACATGATATCCTCATCCCTGCACAACAAGGTTTGTTATCAAAATAGACAGGGACTGGGATCAAATGAGATAGCTCCTCCACACACAATCTTGTCTGTAAGATCTCCTAGGTGTGGAACCTGTGAAGATGAGCTTCCTCTCATAGATCCTGTAAGTGAGGATGATGAAGAAGTGATATTGAAGAATTCCTCTGAGAAGAGTGAAGAAGAGGATTCTTCCAAGGGACACTATCCTTCTAAGGAGAAGAAATCAACTGTGATGACCAAGTCCAAGAGAAAGAACTTGATCAGGAAGAGCAAAAGGAAAGCAAAGAGGGCTCAAGAAATCAAGGCTACTTTTGATGCTAAGCAGAAACAAGTTTTTATCTCTGCAGGTTTCAAGGTAGTAAGGACTGAAGACATCAACCAAGACTCCTCAGCTAAGAGTCATGGTTCTTGTTCAAATCATCTCAGTACAAAGAAGAAGACTGAACTGCTGTGTACCACTGTTGCACAGCATGGACCATCAAACTCCAAGAACAGTTCACAGCCCAAAGGAACTGTCTCAGCATCTACCAAGATGAAGGTGGAGAAGGGATGTGACCAAAGCCAGTCTTGCTCTCAAAAGGAGACTTCTTTGAAGAAGAAAATGTTGTGTGTTATGTGTGAAAGTACTTCTCACATTGCCAAGGATTGCCCATACAATCCTAAAAGTACTGTCCACATGACCAAAACAAAGACTTCAAAGAGTTTCAATAAGTCTCAAGCTTCGGAAGGAAAACCTGTTTCCTTCGGAAGCTCCAAATCAAAGAAGAAGGTAAATGGAAAATTACCTTCGGAAGCAAAGTTGGTCTCGGAAGAAAGGAGTTCTTCCGAAGCACTGAAGTCTGCTGCAGTGACTGTAGATTCTTCCGAAGGATCAGTCATCAAAACTTGGGAAGTTCCAAAAGCTTCTAAGGTTTTGAAGGTCAAGTCCAAGACTCCAAAGGTGGTGTGAAGTCTAAGAAAGACCAAATGACTGCAGTTTCTCCATCAACAACAGCTGAAGATCCCCTTAGTACAACCATAGGATCTATTATTGTTGCATTACCTTCTATTACTCTTAATGAGCCCAAGACAAGTAAGGCTTGGGTTTCCAAATGTAACTAATCATTTTCTTTGTGCAGGAACAGCTCAAGACAAACAGGAATATCTGGATAATTGATAGTGGCTGTTCCAGGCACATGACAGGCAATAGGTCTCTACTCCATAATTTTGAGAGAATTGATGGAGGACCAGTTGCTTTTAGAGGAGATGAAGGTGGTTACATTTCTTGAAGGGGCAAGGTCACAAATGGTAAGCTCAGCATTGAGAAGGTAAACTTTGTTAAGGAGCTTGGGTACAATCTTCTGAGTGTATCCCAATTTTGTGATCAGAGTCATAACATGCTCTTTACTGAGCATGAGTGCATTGTTCTCAAGCCTGGTGTGGTCATTCCTCATGAGCATATCCTGCTCAGAGCCCCAGGAAAGGGAACATGTACAAGATGGATTTGCAAGAAACATCTCCCTCAGGAGAAGTTTCATGCTTTCTATCTAAAGCAAATAGTGATGAGTCTTTCCTATGGCATAAAAGAATGTGCCATGTAAACTTTAAGAACATGAATAAATTAATTAAACATGATCTGGTAACTGGAATGCCAAAGAAAGAGTTTACTAGTGATGATCATTGTGTTGCATGCCTGAAAGGGAAGCAACACAAGGTATCTCACAAGCCTAAGGAAAAGAACTCCATCACTACTCCCCTACACTTGTTACATATGGATCTCTTTGGCCCCACCAGTGTAATGAGTTTAGGAAGGACCTCTTACTATCTGGTGATCACAGATGATTTTACAAGATTCACTTGGGTTTTCTTCCTTAGAACTAAGGATGAAACCCCTGAGATTCTGAAGAATTTCATCTTAAAAGTTGAGAATCAATGTGATCACAAGGTCAAAACCATAAGATGTGATCAAGGAACTGAATTCAAGAACCAAATCCTTGATACATTTTGTGATGAAAAGGGTATTACAAGACAATATAGTGCTCCCAGGACTCCTCAGCAAAACGGAGTTGCTGAGAGGAGAAACAGGACACTTATTGAAGCTGCAAGAACTATGTTGTCTGACTCTAAACTGCCTATCACCTTCTGGGCAGAGGCAGTTAATACTGCTTGCTATGTGCAAAACAGAGTTTTAGTAGTTAAGACACATGGTAAGACTCCTTATGAACTTTGGCACAAGAGGAAACCTTTCATTGGTTTTCTCAGGTCATTTGGATGTCCCTGCACCATCTTGAATACCAAAGATCAAATTGCCAAGTTTGCTGAGAAATCAGATGATGACACTTTATTGGATACTCTTCTCAAGCTAAAGCTTATAGAGTATACAATCTCAGAACTAGAATTGTTGAGGAGTCAGCCAATGTGACTTTCAATGAGCACACTCCTTGTGTGGCTGGTTCTGGTCCGGATTGGCTGTTTGATCTTGATTTAGTTACCAACTGTTTTAACAAATCTTGTGAGCATGTTTCAGGATCTGCAGAAAATCTAAATACAGGTGATCCTGATCCAAGATTTGAGCTAGGAAGACCTTCAACTCATACATCTTCAGCTCCAGTTGGAACTACTTCAGCAAATGAGGTTTCTATCAGCACAACAATGACAAATTCAGCTGATACATCTGGCATGCCTTCAAATTCCAGCTCAGAGGCCTCTCAACCAGATAAAGACACCTCACTTGTAGAAGACAACAATGGTGATGGTGATAGTGATCAGGAATTTCTTGATGCTAATAACCATACCATAGATGACAACATCAATGATGTCTCACACTCATTGGATCAAGTTAATCTTGATAAGTGTGATAATGTGGAGGGTGAATCTTCCAGACCAGATCTAAATTTCTCAAATTTAGATCTTTCTCAACAACTTGCTGTGATCCCTCAGCTAAGGATCCACAAGTCTCACCCCACCACAAACATCATTGGAGATGTTGTCACAGGGGTAAGAACAAGAGGACAAACCCATGAAGCAAATGTTTGTCTTCACTCTTGTTTCTTATCTCAGATAGAGCCTAAGAAAGTTGATGAAGCTCTAAAGGATGGAAGTTGGGTTGAAGCTATGCAACAAGAGCTGCTTCAATTCAAAAGGCAGAAAGTTTGGAACCTTTGTCCTCTTCCTCATGGGAAGACTACCATTGGAACCAAATGGGTTTTTAGAAATAAGAAGGATGATAGAGGAATCATCATCAAGAACAAGGCAAGACTAGTTGTTCAAGGATACACACAAGAAGAAGGGATTGACTACACTGATGTCTTTGCTCCTGTAGCAAGACTAGAAGCTGTTAGGATATTCCTGGCATTTGCTGCATCCAAGAACTTCAAGGTCTACCAACTTGATGTAAAGTGTGCTTTCTTATATGGAGTGATTGATGAGGAGGTTTATGTCAAACAGCCACCTGGTTTTGTAGACCCTGATCATCCTGATTATGTCTGCAAGCTTGACAAAGCTCTTTATGGGCTGCATCAGGCACCCAGGAAGTGGTATGAGACACTATCTGAGTATCTTTGTAAACATGGATACAGAAGAGGTACTATAGATGGAACTCTCTTCATCAAAGGACAGGGAAATGACTTATTGCTGGTTCAAGTATATGTAGATGACATCATCTTTGGTTCAACTAATCCAAAGCTCTGCAAAGACTTTGAGAAGCTGATGAAAGACAGATTTGAGATGAGTTCAATGGGAGAACTCAACTTCTTTCTGGGAATTCAAGTGAAGCAGGTTGAAGATGGCATCTTCATAAGTCAGTCAAAGTATGTTCAAGACATACTCAAGAGGTTCAACATGACTGATTGTAAGATTGCTAAGACACCCATAGCCAGAAACCACTCCCTTGGTCCAGATCTTGAGGGGGAGTGTGTAGATGAGCACTTATACAGGGCTATGATTGGGTCTCTTATGTATCTTACAGCTAGCAGGCCTGATATCATGTTTGCTACATGTATTTGTGCAAGATATCAAGCCAACCCTAAGATGTCTCACTTAATCACTGTGAAAAGGATTTTAAGATACCTCAAAGGTGCTTCAACACTTGGTCTATGGTATCCAAAGAATCCAAATTTCAATCTGTATGCCTATACAGATAGTGATTATGGTGGTTGCAATATGACTGCAAAGTCTACATCTGGGGGATGTCAATTCCTTGGTGGAAGGGTGGTCTCATGGCAATGCAAGAAACAATCCTGTGTGTCTGCATCAACTGCTGAGGCTGAATACATTGCTGCTGCAAGCTGCTGTGCTCAAGTGCTTTGGATTCAAAATCAGATGCTGGACTATGGATTTAACTTCAAAGAGACTCCTATCCACATAGACAACAATAGTGCTATCTCTATCACTGAGAACCCTGTGCAGCACTCAAGGACCAAACACATCAACATCAGGTATCATTTAATAAGAGATAACTATGAAAAGGGATTAATTAAACTAGTCAAAGTTCATACAGATGAACAATATGCTGATCTGTTCACAAAAGCTTTGATGAACAGAGATTTAAGTATCTGATATCAGCTATTGGGATGATTAACTTTGAGTAGACTTTTTCTTAAAACTAATTCTAATTATTTCTTCTTAAAATATGTGTGTCCTAAGTTGTCTAGTTCATCACTTTCATAAGCTCATGTTTTCTTTGGATGTAAAATTCTTTTTGAAGACTTTCCTTAGATTCTTGAAAATTTTTGATACTTCGGAAGATAAATTTTATCTTCGGAAGAAAAACATGTCTTCAAAATAATAACTGTCTAAGAGATTTTACCTTCGGAAGAAGTCAAATTCATCTTCCGAAGCTTAAAATTCTTATCTCAGACACTTATTTATTTTTAAGGACCTTTTCCTTCCGAAGCAAAATTAACCTTCGGAAGCTTTGTTTATTCCTATACAAAGCATTCAAGGGTTTATTTCTCTTCCGAAGCATAAATCTTCAAGACTCTCAGGAAAATCTTCCGAAGCCATTTTAGCTTCGGAAGCTTTTTCAATCAAAACTTCCGAAGACAAATAAACTTCGGAAGCTTTTCGAATTCCAAGAAAACTACTTTTTGAGCAAAAGTAAACTACCTTTTCAGAGGTGGGACCGACTTCCGGATTTCAAAGTTTATCCTCTTTCATTAACTTTGGTTCAAATCCCTTTTCATATAAATACCCAACGGTTCCCCCTCTTTCCCACTATCTTCCTCAATTCTACTATTTCTCTAACCTAATTCTCTAAACCGCCTTTGCTTTCTACCTTTCTTCACCCTTAAGCTTCTGAAATGGCCAACCTTAACCGCAGAAACAACCCTGATTTCTCCATGCAACTTCACAGGCAACATAATCAAGTTGCTCTGTTAAGCTCTGAGAAAGATGCAAGTTTCTCAGAGATTTGCCAATTCTTGACTCTGTCAAACTACTTCACCTCCCTGACCATTGATCCTACTCTATATGAGGATCACTTGCTTGAATTCTGGAAGACCTGCCAAGAGGTCATTATGGATGGGGAGAAGGCACTGTCTGCCACAGTGCAAGGGAGGACAATCTTCATCACTCCGGCCATCATTAATCAACATTTGCAGCTGGATGATGAAGAAGGTGAGGTGTCCTTCCCAAAAGAAGCTGTTAATCATTCTTTTGAGCAGATGGGCTATGAGGGAGATTTCTCTGTAAAGACCTTTAGGAAAGGGAAGGTCTCATCCCAATGGAAATTCCTGCTCCATGTGGTTATCCACAGCTTGTCAAACAAGCATGGTGGATGGGACCAGATTCCTGAGGATCTCTCCTTTATAGTTCATGGAATGGTTCAGGGGGTCAAGTTCAGGTATTCACAATTTGTTTATACTAATTTACTTGCAAACTTAGACTCCTTAGAGTATTACATGTTTCCTAGATATGTTCAACACATTCTCAACTGTGAACTGGGCTCACAGTTGAGGGAAACAAGTAATATTCTTAAATTGGGACAGATGAAGCCCGGCATCTTTAAAATAATGAAGAAGCCAACTGTAGGCTTCTCAGGGGTAGAAACAGCCCTAGTCCCAAAATGTTAGAGCTCATTGCTCAAGGTGACAACCTAGCAACACAAGCTAGTGTTGAACCCACACCTCTTTTGTCCTTACCCTTAAAAAGACCAGAAATCACCCTCACCTACCAAAGAAAATCCAAACGAACCCCTGCTCAGGCTATTGAGTCTGTGCAGGCCCCCAAATACTCAACCTTACAGGAAGAAGTGGACACTAGAGCTCCCACTTCTCCTGAGGAGCAAACCACTCCCATTACTTCACCTATCAGGGCTGAGGTTCCTCAAGCTCACCCTGATGAGCTCACTAGCCCAACAACCTTAAGCCTTCACTCTGAGTCTCAACACTCAAGTGAACAACCTTCAGGGGACAGCTACCATCCCCAGCCTTTGGATCTCAACCAACCAATTCCCAACCTATCCTTTTACACTGATGAAGACTTAGGATTCAGTGAGTACCATGAGTCTCTCTTCTCCTCCCCTACTCAAAGAGAGATGAGTACCTCTGACTCTCCTCAGTCTATCCCACATCAGTCACCTATTACTGAGGTGGACACTTCTGAACCTGTTCAGGATGTCCATATGGAAGAGGCTCTCACTTTTGAAAGTGATTACATCATTAAGACCTCAACCATGGCAACTCAGCCCATTGGCATCTCAACTGAGGCTGCCAGTGAGCAGAGGAAAACCAGCAGCCAAGAAACTCAAGCTGGTGGTGAGAGAGAGGACTTTGGTCCAATCATCTCATCCCCCAATGAATCTTCTGATGAAGATGAGGGGAATTTGAGACTAAAGGTGCAAAAACTGTCAAAAACATGCACCTATTTAGTCTCTAAGGTTAGTCACTTGGAATCTCAGGTGACTACCCTGCAAAACAGGGTCAATGATCAGCAACTCCAGATTTCATATCTGCAGGAAAAACTAGCTGGGAGACCTTTAAGGAGAGCTCAACCAGGAACACAAGAACCTGTGGAAGTGATTGACTTATCCTCCAGCTCACCTATGCAAGTGGGTGATGCTACCAAAAAGGGGGAGAAAGTTGTTACAACCACAGAACCTGGGAGTTCTTCAGAGAGAATGGACATAGAGGACTCACCATCCTCACTTGCTGTTGTGCATTCTCAGCAACTTCCTCAAGTTCACATTAATGTGGACTCTATAGACTCTCTCATCAGGAGTCTCTTTGAGGAAGGTATACCAAGGGCTGTCTCATCTCCACCACAAGGAACTGGCAACTACATCATAAGGTGGAGGTATGATGATGACAGGAGAGCCCTTATACTTCAGAGAGTTCAAGGCCAACAAGAATTTTCAATTCCAAAGCCTGAGCTTTATGAAAGACTGGATTTAGTCAACTTGCCACTTGTCAATCCAAGCAATTCAAGACAAGCTGACAGGCTGGCTCAAAGAATCCAAGACAGGATCCTTGCAGAGTTTACTCTAAGAAGGAGACTTAGGGAATCAGGCAATGTCATCGGTCAACTGGATGTTGAGGTGGACCCTAAGATTAGTTTCATAGGGGAAACCTTGACTGAAGGCCCAGTGCAGAACCTGAGACCCCTGTCTCATCATCAACAACTGCTGCAGAGGTCCAAACTCCATCTGAGACACCTGCTGGTGAAGGTGTTTCTCAGCCTCTCTCTGGCCAGAGCATGGAAGCTACTCCAAGCAATGAAGGCCAAGCCTCAATCCACCCTGAGTCACAAAGGTCTGTTGGTGACAAAGGGAAAAGGATAATGACTCCTGAGGAAATTGAGGAGGAAGAGAGAGAGAGGAAAAGGAGACTAAGGGGAGAAAGTTCTACTGGGTCATCTAGCTTCATGCAAGCTGCAATCAGGGCTGCTCCCAGACCAAATACTCAAGATGATGAGTTAAGGGCAGTCAGGATTACCTACTTACAGACCAGGAACTATGACATTGATGAAATCATCTCCCTCCCCTTAGAAGAGTTAAATGAACTGGCTGACATGGAAGTGTCAAGAGAGTTGAAGGAGAAAGAGGATGCAATGATACTTCTCCAACTCAAAGAGGAGAAGAGACAGAAAAGACTTTACAAGCATGCTCCCACTCTCTCACCAGTTCAAGAAAGTCCTGCACAGGAAGATGTGGCTCCACAAGAACCTCAGGTAGATAAAGAAGAAGATAGGATCAAGATGATCAACTACCTGAGTGCCACAGGCTTCTATCAGGCAGATGCACTTCTTCCCTTGTCCTATGACTTCATTGAGTTCGAGTATCTAAAGCAACTTGAGCTTGAGTTAGTCAAGGAAAGAAAGACAACCAAAAGGAAGCTAAGGGAAGAAGCTGCAAAGTCAAGAGCCATCATTCAAAAGAATGCAAAGAAGTCTGCTGACAGACAAAGAATGGTGAGCTTCTTGAAGCTGTATGGATTCTCCGGAAGGAGACTTGGCCCCATGTCTCTATCCACTATGGATGAGCATATTAGGGTGATCAAGCAGAAGATTAAAAGTGGAGAACTCATTGACTTGCACTCTCTTCCAAGTCAAGTCCCACCTGAAGTGGAGGTCAAGTTTGAACAACCAGAGACACCTCAACCAACACCTCCAACACCTCCTAGGCAGGGTCAAACTCCCTCTCCTTCTGAACCTGTGAGGGAGGAACACCCAACTGAGAAAGACACTGATGATCAACATGGTGCTGCAGACCAGTCTTCTCAGTTAAAGACATCCAAGAGGAAGAAGAGGATGGCTTCTAAACCAAAGACTAAGAAGAAGAAGCCAAAGTCATCTACCTCTGCACCTCAGGCTGAATCAGATCAACCTGAGGAAGTGCATGATGAGGCAGCCCAATCAACTCCTATTCAAGTGGCTCCTCTAACTACTGAGACACCCATCTTGTCCTGGACTTACTCTACCAATCCAGAAAGATGGAATGTTATCAGAGATCAAGGTGTTGAGAATGTCTACTCATGGCAAGACATAATCAACTTACCTCTGCATGATCTCTTTGAGATGAGAAGATACTATGAGAGTCTTGATGATCCTGACCATCTCATGAAGAAAGGAATGGTCGTGATTGTACTGAAGACTACCAACATTTGAAGATCTTCTAAGTGTTTTGGTAGCATCAGCCTAGGGGGAGTTTGTAAGGATTCCTGAAGTCTGATGCAACCCAAAACAGCCTAAGTGTCTCAGCAACATGCACTAAGTACTGAAGTGAAGAATGCTTCGGAAGTTTTACACAAAGCATTAGAAAATACTCTAAGTGTAAAATCTTCCGAAGCCAAGACCAATATCTTCCGAAGCCAAACATGAAGTCTTCCGAAGCTTCAGAGACAAAGTCTTCCGAAGCTTCAACCTATGAAGACAGATTTCTTCCGAAGACTTTTAGTACACCTGCTTTATCTGATGTACTGTTCCATAAAGCACCTTTTCCGCTGCATCTCTGTAAAGTCACCAACTTACATGAGTTGGTGAAAAGGGCCTTGCTTTTGGTAACTGTACATTGAGGTCTTGAGTCTGTAACTTTCCACTTCATGTACTTTATCCTTTTTGTAATGTATAAGGATGTGAGCTATGGCATGTCATAGTCACAAGGTCAAAAGGCAGATATGCCTTTTGATCCTACAATTGATTTTGTTAGTGTCTACTCAATTGTATTCAGCTGGCTTTCAAAGTATAGCCGGTTGTAGGTTGTAGTATAAGTATTCCAAGTTCTTGTATTTTTCTTTATGCTTTGTAACACTTGTAAAAGAACTTGAGAAAGCAATATACTGCCTCCTTGAAACCCATACTCTCTTGTTCTGTCTCTTGCTTTACTTGTGTTCTTTGTATCACCTTTGGTTACCCAGTTCACTGTTTGATTAAAGTTTAGTTAATCTCCTCATTGTGTTGTTGTGTTGTAATTGTGTTTAAAGCCTTAAACGGTCCTGCAGTCTCCATCTCCACCTCTCTCATAGATCTGTACACGTCTACTCGTGGTCGTGGTCGCGGTCGCGCAAGGGTGGTCGCGGTCGTCGTGGGTGGTTGCGCAGGTGGTCGCGGTGCCCGTGGGTGGTCGCGCAGGTTGTCGCCGTGGTTGGTCGCGGTGGCGCAGGTGGTCGCCGTGGGTGGTCAGCCGTGTCAGCCTTTATAATTTTCAGGTCTGGGTCAGCCATCTTGGGCCCGGTCAGCTGAAATGAAACGCGTATCAAACAGGCTGTCCCGCTGACCGAGTCAGCTGGTCAGCCGGATCAACCGATATCAAACACTCCCTTAGCTACTTTAGCAAATACAAAGTTGGTTTGCACATAAGCATATCTACTCTAAAAAATATGTATGTAAATGAAATACCAATGATTTAGACACCTCCATCACATTTTTTTCATTTTTATTTTCAAGTTACTTCTATGACTATACTAGTGGTCATGATTAACAATATTACCTAAATTAAATCACCAACACCACTTTAGCCTTGCTTTTACCCCCTGAAACCTCATACATCATTTTCTTGTTTTATTTCATGATGCCACACATCCTTTCACAATTCTTTTGTGAACATAAAATTGATCCTATATTTTCCTCAAACATTGTTATCAGTTTAACATGTAAACCGTTACGGGTAAACAAGAAATAAGCAATGATTAAAAACTAAAAATGGCGGTCCAGTCCGACCGGTCTAACGGGAACCAAATTCTTTGCCGGTTCAGTTCATTAATTTAAACTGTATATTGGTTGAACTGAATGGTTTACGCGGTTTGACGAGGTGACCGCTAACCTGAGTGAGGGTCAAACCAAAACTCATTTAAATCTTTTTGGGTTGAATTTTCAATGACCGCAACTCAATTTATAAAAACTAAATTGTTTCAACATTCACTAGAGTTGATGTGGGATGAGTTATTAAAGAAATATAAAAATTAAAATGCATTTGAAACCACAGGACTCGAACATAGGATTTGTGGTTGGTATAATTCACATACTCTCATTTGGTCTAGAATGCTATTGATTGATTTCTTTTAGTAGTAAATAAATATGTTTATTTTCACATTTTTATGGATAATACATAATTATATACTTATCAGTGAGAAAAATAATAAACTATTAATTTTTAATTTTTTTCAACATTTCATGTTTTTATTGTATTTTGTTTTAATTTTACGTATTTTTAAAATAATTCACCTGTCATCCGGTTTTTGGATTCGGTCTGACCGATCCGAATGGTTTGACCAATGGGTGGGTAAGACAACCGATTCACAGTTTAGTCTGGTTTTAAAATATTTAAAAAATAAACATGTTAGGTCGCCGCATGACCTAAAATTACGAATAATCTCAACTCGACAACTCATATATGGATAACTCATATGTGATGATATAAGCATCTAAAGGGTATGATACAAAAACACTTTGTGTAATTATTAAAACCACAAGTCATTTCATGTCAAATGAGTATATATATTTATAGTAGTCTCGTACCGAACTATAGTCATTGAACTTTTATCAATGTACAACATTCTAGGAAATTCCAAGTAAGCCCATATCTCTTTTCACTCTTTCCGAAAAGGCTTATGAGTCTCACTATGCCTTTGACCTTCAATATCTTTATGGATCTTTCTAGGATTTATGAGCACTTTGATTATTATTTTAGTAGGGTTGAAATATTTCTTCCTAGCTAAGCTTGTGGATCCCTCATGAGGTCACAGTCATATATAATCGAGTTTACAAAACCATATGCTTGAGTTGAAATAAAATGAACATCGGTCAATTAACTTGAAAACATGCTCTTTACCAGCAAACCAAAAGAATCTTAGCAAACAAATATACTCTTAAAAAACCATTTTTAAAACAATAGTTCTTTATTCAACCGATTATATATATGTGTGTGTCTCTCTTTTTCTCTCTCTCTCTCTCTCTCTCTCTCTCTCTCTATATATATATATATATATATATATATATATATATATATATATATATATATATATATATATATATATAGGATGAAGATCAAATAAAAACAACTAAAATATGTGAGAACAAAAAGAACAACAATCAACCAATTAGATTTTTCCTTTCCTTTATAAATTAATTTTATTAGAAGGATATAATTGTAATTTACATAACATAATTGATTAGTAATTAATTTTGTAACTCTTTTATTTTAGGAAATATACATTATTCTTTTAATTTTTATAATCTATCATTTCTAAATCGAATTAAAACATTACCTTATTATATATTAAAAATCAAAACAACAAGATTTGATATATTTAACACATAATAATTTAATCAATTCCATCAATTTTTCAGATGTATTTTTTCAATCATTTCTTTTTAATATTTTTCATATATCATAAAAATTAAACAATGTTTCAGTGACCGGCAACATTTTTTTCATTTCCTATCTTTTTTAATACCAACTTTTTTGTTCAAATGTCAAATATTTTTTCTACATACTGTATAGTAATCCTACACATTGTGCAAGTGTTTTATTTTCTTTTCTTTTTAGATACATATGTAGAAAACATTTAATTTAGGATTCCAATATTTTAAGAAAGTAATAAATATTAATGTAAATAATTACAATATTAATTTACAGAATTCTGAATTAAATATTAAATTCAAAATTTTACTTTTGATTATTTCATAAATAATTTATTGAACAAATTACTCGATTCCTACACATAATCGTAGAACCTACTCGTCATGTTTTTTTACCTACATAATCGTTCAGTAATCTTACACATGATTTTTTTAAATATGTAAGTAAATTTCACTTTTGTATGTAGTAATATTTAAATTCATGTAGGTAAATTTCACTTTTGTGGAGGAATACACTTCATTAGTTATGCATGCTTACAAAAATCCTACACACAATTTGATTTACACATATTCAATTAAAATACCCTATATATGATAGAACATTACCTACACCAATTCTTTCAATAAATGTCTTCACTTGACTCACGAATACCTAAGAACATTTAATCTCATCTAATGATATCACTTACAAAAAAACCTATATTACATAGGAGAAAAAACATAAAGAAAATGACCTCCATTGTTAACTTGAACATCAAATAAACTATAATGACCATATACGACATACATTAGTTTCACAAAAATTGATTAGGCTCTCTATAAGTAGATTATTTTATTTAAGGAAACATGATAACACATGTATTTGTATTAAAAGTTATGTAACAGCATATTGACTAATTTATCCCTACACTCATTTAAAATAGGTTATAATTTTATTTATTTACTAAATTGTCATTATTTAAACTAGCCATTGATTGCATTTGATTTATGGTTAAGATTAGTTCTTTTGGTTTTTGCCAAAAAAAAAACATTCTTTTGTCATGAACCCTCCCTTGAGAACATGCTCTTTACCAGCAAATCAAAAGAATATTAGCAAACCAATATACTCTTAGAAAACCATTTTTAAAACAATAGTTCTTTATTCAACCGATTATATATACATATGGGAGGGTTCAAATGAGAACTCACTTTTTTTATGAGAACTCTAGAAACCTATTTCAACCACTAGTTTTCAAATGACAAAATGGTAATTAACAAATACATAATAAAATAAATTATAAAATAAAAAATAACATAAAATAGAAAAAAATAAAAACATAAAAATATTCCCCTAGTTTCCCTCTTTCATAAAAAAAATTAAAAAAAATAAAAAAAATTCTCATTTTTTTTATGAAATTCTATTTACACATGTGTAATACCGGATTTACACATGTGTAAATCCAGTATTACACATGTGTATAACCAGATTTACACATGTGTAAACAACGAATGTGCGATTTTTAAAAAAAAAGTATATCAATATGGTAGGCGTTGGAAAGATAAAAAAAATACTAAATTTTATGGTGAAATTTTTTTTGAAAAATGATGTCGTGAAAAAAAGTTAACGTTTTAAAAAAAATGGGGAAATGACATGTTATTTGCATGTGATAAAAAATGAGTGGCTCATGTTGGTTCCTAGAGTTCTCACAAAAAAGTGACTTCTCATTTGAACCCTACCCTATATATATATATATATACATATATATATATATATATATATATATATATATATATATATATATATATATATATATAACATATATATATATACACACACATATATATATATACATATATATATATGTATATATATTGCAGGACCGTTTAAGGGCTTGAACAAATTACAACACAACAAAACAATGAGGAGAGCAACGAAACTTTGATCAAACAGTGAACTGGATTAACCAAGTTGATACAAAGAACATAAGTAAAGTAAAGAGACAGAACAATGGGTTTCAAGGAGGCAGTATATTGCTTTCTCAAGTTCTTTTACAAGTGTTACAAAGCATAAAGAAAGATGCAAGAACTTGAAATACTTATACTACAACCTACAGCCGGCTATACTTTGAAAGCCAGCTGGATACAATTGACTAGACACTAACAAAATCAATTGTAGGATCAAAAGGCATATCTGCCTTTTGACCTTTGACTATGACATGCCATAGCTCACATCCTTATCTATTACAAAAAGGATAAAGTACATAAAGTAGAAAGTTACAGACTCAAGACCTCAATGTACAGTTACCAAAAGCATGGACCTTTTCACCAACTCATGTAAGTTGGTGACTTTACAGAGATGCAGCGGAAAGATGCTTTATGGAACAGTACATCAGATAAAGCATGTGTACTAAAAGTCTTCGGAAGAAATCTGTCTTCATAGGTTGAAGCTTCGGAAGACTTTGTCTCTGAGGCTTCGGAAGACTTCATGTTTGGCTTCGGAAGATATTGGTCTTGGCTTCGGAAGATTTTACACTTAGAGTATTTTCTAGTGTGTTGTGTAAAACTTCCGAAGCATTCTTTACTTCAGTACTTAGTGCATGTTGCAGAGACATATTGGATGTTTTTGGTTGCATCAGACTTAAGGAATCCTTATAAACTCCCCCTAGGCTGATGCTACCAAAACACTTAGAAGATCTTCAGATATTGGTGGTCTTCAGTACAATCATGACCATGCCTTTCTTCATTAGATGGTCAGGATCATCAAGACTTTCATAGTATCTTCTCATCTCAAAGAGATCATGCAGAGGTAAGTTGATTATGTCTTGCCAAGAGTAGACATTCTCAACACCTTGATCTCTGATTACATGCCATCTTTCTGGATTGGTAGAGTAAGTCCAGGACAAGATGGGTGTCTCAGTTGTTAGAGGAGCCACTTGCATTGGAGTTGATTGGGCTGCCTCATCATGCACTTCCTCAGGTTGATCTGACTCAGCCTGAGGTGTAGAGGTAGATGACTTAGGCTTCTTCTTCTTTGACTTTGGTTTAGAAGCCATTCTCTTCTTCCTCTTAGATGACTTTAACTGAGAAGACTGGTCTGCAGCACCTTGTTGATCATCCTTGTCTTTCTCAGTTGGGTGTTCCTCCCTCACAGGTTCAGAAGGAGAGGGAGTTTGACCCTGCCTTGGATCAGAAGATGAAGCTTGCTGAGGCTCAGCTGGAGGTCCGGATTGAGGTGTCTCAGGTTGTTCAAACTTAACCTCCACTTCAGGTGGGACTTGACTTGGAAGAGAGTGCAAGTCAATCAGTTCACCACTCTTAATCTTCTGCTTGATCACCCTTATGTGCTCATCCATTGTGGATAGAGACATAGGGCCAAGTCTCCTTCCGGAGAATCCATATAGCTTCAAGAAGCTCATCATCCTTTGTCTATCAGCAACTTCTTCACACTCTTTTGGATGATGGCTCTTGACTTTGCAGCTTCTTCCCTTAGCTTTCTTTTGGTTGTCTTTCTTTCTTTGACTAGCTCAAGTTCAAGTTGCTTTAGGTACTCAAACTCAATGAAGTCATAGGACAAGGGAAGAAGTGCATCTGCCTGATAGAAGCCTGTGGCACTCAGGTAGTTGATCATCTTGATCCTATCTTCTTCTTTGTCTACCTGAGGTTCTTGTGGAGCCACATCTTCCTGTGCAGGACTTTCTTGAACTGGAGAGAGAGTGGGAGCATGCTTGTAGAGTCTTTTCTGTCTTCTCTCCTCTTTGAATTGGAGAAGTAGCCTTGCATCCTCTTTTTCTTTCATCTCTCTTGACACTTCCATGTCAGCCAGTTCATTCAGTTCTTCTAAGGGGAGGGAGATGATTTCATCAATATCATAGTTCCTGGTCTGTAAATAGTAATCCTGACTGCCCTCAACTCATCATCTTGAGTATTTGGTCTGGGGGCAGCCCTGATTGCAGCTTGCATAAAGCTTGATGACCCAGAGGAACTTTCTCCCCTTAGCTTCCTTTTCCTCTCTCTCTCTTCCTCCTCAATTTCCTCAGGAGTCATTATCCTTTTCCCTTTGTCACCCACAGACCTTTGTGACTCAGGGTGGATAGAGGCTTGGCCTTCATTGCTTGGTGTAGCTTCCATGCTCTGGCCAGAGAGAGGCTGAGAAACACCTTCACCAGCAGGTGTCTCAGAAGGAGTTTGAACCTCTGCAGCAGTTGTTGATGATGAGACAGGGGTCTCAGGTTCTGCCACTGGGCCTTCAGTCAAGGTTTCCCCTATGAAACTAATCTTAGGGTCCACCTCAACATCCAGTTGACCGATGACATTGCCTGATTGCCTAAGTCTCCTTCTTAGAGTGAACTCTGCAAGGATCCTATCTTGGATTCTTTGAGCCAATCTGTCAGCTTGTCTTGAATTGCTTGGATTGACAAGTGGCATGTTGACTAGATCCAATCTTTCATAGAAGTTCAGGCTTTGAAAATCAAACACTCTTGTTGCCCTTGAACTCTGTGAAGGATAAGGGCTCTTCTGTCAGCATCATACCTCCACCTTATGATGTAGTTTGAAGTTCCTTGTGGTGGAGATGATACAGCCCTTGGTATACCTTCCTCAAAGAGACTCCTGATGATAGAGTCTATAGAGTCCACATTAATGTGAACTTGAGGAAGTTGCTGAGAATGCACAACAGCAAGTGAGGATGGTGAGTCCTCTATGTCCATTCTCTGTGAAGAACTCCCAGGTTCTGTGGCTGCAATAACTTTCTCCCCCTTTTTGGTAGCATCACCCACTTGCATAGGTGAGCTGGAGGATAAGTCAATCACTTCCACAGGTTCTTGTGTTCCTGGTTGAGCTCTCCTTAAAGGTCTCCCAGCTAGTTTTTCCTTTAGATATGAAATCTGAAGTTGCTGATCATTGACCCTGTTTTGTAAGGTAGTCACCTGAGATTCCAGGTGACTAACCTTAGAGACTAAATAGGAGCATGTTTTTGACAGTTTCTGCACCTTTAGTCTCAAATTCCCCTCTTCTTCATCAGAAGAATCATTGGGGGATGAGATGATTGGACCAAAGTCCTCTCTCTCACCACCAGCTTGAGGTTCTTGGCTGCTGGTTTTCCTCTGCTCACTAGCAATCTCAGTTGAGATGCCAGTGGGCTGAGTTGCCATGGTTGAGGTCTTAATGATGTAATCACTTTCAAAAGTGAGAGCCTCTTCCATATGGACATCCTGAACATGTTCAGAAGTGTCCACCTCAGTAACAGGTGACTGATGTGGGATAGACTGAGGAGAATCAGAGGTACTCATCTCTCTTTGAGTAGGGGAGGAGAAGAGAGACTCATGGTACTCACTGAATCCTAAGTCTTCATCAGTATAGAAGGATAGGTTGGGAATTGGTTGGTTTAGATCTAAAGGCTGGGGATGGTAACTGTCCCCTGAAGGTTGTTCACTTGAGTGTTGAGACTCAGAGTGAAGGCTTAAGGCTGTTGGGCTTGTGAGCTCATCAGGGTGAGCATGAGGAACCTCAGCCCTGATAGGTGAAGAAATGGGAGTGGTTTGCTCCTCAGGGGAAGTGGGAGCTCTAGTGTCCACTTCCTCCTGTAAGGTTGAGTATATGGGGACCTGCACAGACTCAATAGCCTGAGCAGGGGTTCGTTTGGATTTTCTTTGGTAGGTGAGGGTGATTTGTGGTCTTTTTAGTGGTAAAGAGAAAGAAGGTGTGGGTTCAACACTAGCTTGTGTTGCTAGGTTGTCACCTTGAGCAATGAGCTCTAACATTTTGGGGACTAGGGCTGTTTCTACCCCTGAGAAGCCTACAGTTGGCTTCTTCATTATTTTAAAGATGCCGGGCTTCATCTGTCCCAATTTAAGAATATTACTTGTTTCCCTCAACTGTGAGCCCAGTTCACAGTTGAGAATGTGTTGAACATATCTAGGAAACATGTAATACTCTAAGGAGTCCAAGTTTGCAAGTAAATTAGTATAAACAAATTGAGAATACCTGAACTTGACCCCCTGAACCATTCCATGAACTATAAAGGAGAGATCCTCAGGAATCTGGTCCCACCCACCATGCTTGTTTGATAAGCTGTGGATAACCACATGGAGCAGGTATTTCCACTGGGATGAGACCTTCCCTTTCCTGAAGGTCTTTACAGAGAAATCTCCCTCATAGCCCATCTGCTCAAAGGAATGATTAACAGCTTCCTTTGGGAAGGACAACTCACCTTCTTCATCATCCAGCTGCAAATGATGGTTGATGATGGCCGGAGTGATGAAGATTGTCCTCCCTTGCACTGTGGCAGACAGTGCCTTCTCCCCATCCATAATGACCTCTTGGCAGGTCTTCCAGAATTCAAGCAAATGATCCTCATACAGAGTAGGATCAATGGTCAGGGAGGTGAAATAGTTGGATAGAGTTAAGAATTGGCAAATCTCTGAGAAACTTGCATCTTTCTCAGAGCTTAACAGAGCAACTTGATTGTGTTGCCTGTGAAGTTGCATGGAGAAATCTGGGTTGTTTCTGCGGTTAAGGTTGGCCATTTCAGAAGCTTAAGGGTGAAGAAAGGTAGAAAGCAAAGGCGGTTTAGAGAATTAGGTTAGAGGAATAGTGGAATTGAGGAAGATAGTGAGAAAGAGGGGGAACCGTTGGGTATTTATATGAAAAGGGATTTGAACCAAAGTTAATGAAAGAGGATAAACTTTGAAATCCGGAAGTCGGTCCCACCTCTGAAAAGGTAGTTTACTTTTGCTCAAAAAGTAGTTTTCTTGGAATTCGAAAAGCTTCCGAAGGTAATTTGTCTTCGGAAGTTTTAATGAAAAAGCTTCCGAAGCTAAAATGGCTTCGGAAGATTTTCCTGAGAGTCTTGAAAATTTATGCTTCGGAAGAGAAATAAACACTTGAATGCTTTGTATAAGAATCAACAAAGCTTCCGAGAGTTAATTTTGCTTCGGAAGGAAAAAGTCCTTAAAACAAATAAGTGTCTGAGATAAGAATTTAAGCTTCGGAAGATAGATTTAGACTTCTTCCGAAGGTAAAATTTCTTAGACAGTTATTTATTTTGAAGACATGATTTTCTTCGAAGATAAAATTTTATCTTCCGAAGTATCAGAAAATTTTCAAGAATCTAAGGAAAGTCTTCAAAAAGAATTTTACATCCAAAGAAAACATGAGCTTATGAAAGTGATGAACTAGACAACTTAGGACACACATATTTTAAGAAGAAATAATTAGAATTAGTTTTAAGAAAAAGTCTACTCAAAGTTAATCATCCCAATAGCTGATATCAGATATTTAAATCTCTGTTCATCAAAAGCTTTTGTAAACAGATCAGCATATTGTTCATCTGTATGAACTTTGACTAGTTTAATTAATCCCTTTTCATAGTTATCTCTTATTAAATGATACCTGATGTTGATGTGTTTGGTCCTTGAGTGCTGCACAGGGTTCTCAGTGATAGAGATAGCACTATTGTTGTCTATGTGGATAGGAGTCTCCTTGAAGTTAAATCCATAGTCCAGCATCTGATTTTGAATCCAAAGCACTTGAGCACAGCAGCTTGCAGCAGCAATGTATTCAGCCTCAGCAGTTGATGCAGACACACAGGATTGTTTCTTGCATTGCCATGAGACAACCCTTCCACCAAGGAATTGACATCCCCCAGATGTAGACTTTGCAGTCATGTTGCAACCACCATAATCACTATCTGTATAAGCATACAGATTGAAGTCAGGATTCTTTGGATACCATAAACCAAGTGTTGAAGCACCTTTGAGGTATCTTAAATCCTTTTGACAGTGATTAAGTGAGACATCTTAGGGTTGGCTTGATATCTTGCACAAATACATGTAGCAAACATGATATCAGGCCTGCTAGCTGTAAGATACATAAGAGACCCAATCATAGCCCTGTATAAATGTTCATCTACACACTCCCCCTCAAGATCAGGTCCAAGGGAGTGGTTTCTGGCTATGGGTGTCTTAGCAATCTTACAATCAGTCATGTTGAACCTCTTGAGTATGTCCTGAACATACTTTGACTGACTTATGAAGATGCCATCTTCAACTTGCTTCACTTGAATTCCCAGAAAGAAATTGAGTTCTCCCATTGCACTCATTTCAAATCTGTCTTTCATCAGCTTCTCAAAGTCTTTGCAGAGCTTTGGATTAGTTGAACCAAAGATGATGTCATCTACATATACTTGAACTAGCAATAAGTCATTTCCCTGTCCTTTGATGAAGAGAGTTCCATCTATAGTACCTCTCCTGTATCCATGTTTACAAAGATACTCAGACAGTGTCTCATACCACTTCCTGGGTGCCTGATGCAGCCCATAAAGAGCTTTGTCAAGCTTGCAGACATAATCAGGATGATCAGGGTCTACAAAACCAGGTGGCTGTTTGACATAAACCTCTTCATCAATCACTCCATATAAGAAAGCACACTTTACATCAAGTTGAAAGACCTTGAAGTTCTTGGATGCAGCAAATGCCAGGAATATCCTAACAGCTTCTAATCTTGCTACAGGAGCAAAGACATCAGTGTAGTCAATCCCTTCTTCTTGTGTGTATCCTTGAACAACTAGTCTTGCCTTGTTCTTGATGATGATTCCTCTATCATCCTTCTTATTCCTAAAAACCCATTTGGTTCCAATGGTAGTCTTCCCATGAGGAAGAGGACAAAGGTTCCAAACTTTCTGCCTTTTGAATTGAAGCAGCTCTTGTTGCATAGCTTCAACCCAACTTCCATCCTTTAGAGCTTCATCAACTTTCTTTGGCTCTATCTGAGATAAGAAACAAGAGTGAAGACAAACATTTGCTTCATGGGTTTGTCCTCTTGTTCTTACCCCTGTGACAACATCTCCAATGATGTTTGTGGTGGGGTGAGACTTGTGGATCCTTAGCTGAGGGATCACAGCAAGTTGCTGAGAAAGATCCAAATTTGAGAAATTTAGATCTGGCATAGATGATTCACCCTCCACATTACCACACTTATCAAGATTAACTTGATCCAATGAGTGTGTGACATCATTGATGTTGTCATCTATGGTGTGGTTATTAGCATCAAGGAATTCCTGATCACTATCACCATCACCATTGTTGTCTTCTACAATTGAGGTATCTTTATCTGGTTGAGGAGCCTCTGAGCTGGAATTTGAAGGCATACCAGATGTATCAGCTGAATTTGTCATTGTAGTGCTGATAGAGACCTCATTTGCTGAAGTAGTTCCAACTGGAGCTGAAGATGTATGAGTTGAGGGTCTTCCTAGCTCAAATCTTGGATCAGGATCACCTGTATTTAGATTTTCTGCAGATCCTGAAACATTCTCACAAGATTTGTTAAAACAGTTGGTAACTAAATCAAGATCAAATAGCCAATCAGGACCAGAACCAGCCACACAGGGTGTGTGTTCATTGAAAGTCACATTGGCTGACTCCTCAACAATTCTAGTTCTGAGATTGTATACTCTATAAGCCTTAGCTTGGGAAGAGTATCCAATGAAATGTCCATCATCTGATTTCTCAGCAAACTTGGCAATTTGATCCTTGGTATTCAAGATGGTGCAGGGACATCCAAATGACCTGAGAAAACCAATGAAAGGTTTCCTCTTGTGCCAAAGTTCATAAGGAGTCTTACCATGTGTCTTAACTACTAAAACTCTGTTTTGCACATAGCAAGCAGTATTAACTGCCTCTGCCCAGAAGGTGATGGGCAGTTTAGAGTCAGACAACATAGTTCTTGCAGCTTCAATAAGTGTCCTGTTTCTCCTCTCAGCAACTCCGTTTTGCTGAGGAGTCCTGGGAGCACTATATTGTCTTGTAATACCTTTTTCATCACAAAATGTATCAAGGATTTGGTTCTTGAATTCAGTTCCTTGATCACATCTTATGGTTTTGACCTTGTGATCATTTGATTCTCAACTTTTAAGATGAAATTCTTCAGAATCTCAGGGGTTTCATCCTTAGTTCTAAGAAAGAAAACCCAAGTGAATCTTGTAAAATCATCTGTGATCACTAAAAAGTAAGAGGTCCTTCCTAGACTCATTACACTGGTGGGGCCAAAGAGATCCATATGTAACAAGTGTAGGGGAGTAGTGATGGAGTTTCTTTCCTTAGGCTTGTGAGATACCTTATGTTGCTTCCCTTTCAGGCATGCAACACAATGATCATCACTTGTAAACTCTTTCTTTGGCATTCCAGTTACCAAATCATGTTTAATTATTTATTCATGTTCTTAAAGTTTACATGGCACATTCTTTTATGCCATAGGAAAGACTCATCACTATTTGCTTTAGATAGAAAGCATGAAACTTCTCCAGAGGGAGATGTTTCTTGCAAATCCATCTTGTACATGTTCCCTTTCCTGGGGGCTCTGAGCAGGATATGCTCATGAGGAATGACCACTCCAGGCTTGAGAACAATGCACTCATGCTCAGTAAAGAGCATGTTATGACTCTGATCACAAAATTGGGATACACTCAGAAGATTGTACCCGAGCTCCTTAACAAAGTTTACCTTCTCGATGCTGAGCTTACCATTTGTGACCTTGCCCCTTCCTGAAATGTAACCACCTTCATCTCCTCCAAAAGCAACTGGTCCTCCATCAATTCTCTCAAATTATGGAGTAGAGACCTATTGCCTGTCATGTGCCTGGAACAGCCACTGTCAATTATCCAGACATTCCTGCTAGTCTTGAGCTGTTCCTGCACAAGGAGAATGATTAGTTACATTTGGAAACCCAAGCCTTATTTGTCTTGGGCTCACTAAGAGTAATGAAAGGTAATGCAACAGTGATAGATCCTATGGTTGTACTAGGGGGATCTTTAGCTGTTGTTGATGGAGAAACTTCAGTCATTTGGTCTTTCTTAGACTTCCACACCACCTTTGGAGTCTTGGACTTGACCTTCAAAACCTTAGAAGCTTTTGGGACTTCACAAGTTTTGATGACTGAACCTTCGGAAGATTCTACAGTCACTGCAGCAGACTTCAGTGCTTCGGAAGAACTCCTTTCTTCCGAGACCAATTTTACTTCCGAAGGTAATTTTCCATTTACCTTCTTCTTTGATTTGGAGCTTCCGAAGGAAACAGACTTTCCTTCCGAAGCTTGAATCTTCTTGAGACTCTTTGAAGTCTTTGTATTGGTCATGTGGATAGTACTTTTAGGATTGTATGGGCAATCCTTAGCAATGTGAGAGGTACTTTCACACATGACACATAACATTTTCTTCTTCAAAGGAGTCTCCTTATGAGAGCAAGACTGGCTTTGGTCACATCCCTTCTCCACCTTCATCTTGGTAGATGCTGAGACAGTTCTTTTGGGCTGTGAACTGTTCTTGGAGTTTGATGGTCCAGGCTGTGCAGCAGTGGTACACAGCAGCTCAGTCTTCTTCTTTGTACTGAGATGATTTGAACAAGAACCAGGACTCTTAGCTGAGGAGTCTTGGTTGATGTCTTCAGTCCTAACTACTTTGAAACCTGCAGAGATAAAAACTTGTTTCTGCTTAGCATCAAAAGTAGCCTTGATCTCTTGAGCCTTCTTTGCTTTCCTTTTGCTCTTCCTGATCAAGTTCTTTCTCTTGGACTTGGTCATCACAGTATATTTCTTCTCCTCAGAAGGATAGTGGCCCTTGGTAGAATCCTCTTCTTCACTCTTCTCAGAGGAATTCTTCACTATCTCTTCTTCATCCTCCTCACTTATAGGATCTATGAGAGGAAGCTCATCTTCACAAGTTCCACACCTAGGAGATCTTACAGACAAGATTGTGTGTGGAGGAGCTATCTCATTTGATCCCAGTCCCTGTCTATTTTGATAACACACTTTGTTGTGCAGGGATGAGGATATCATGTTCTTGAAGGTCTCTTCTTCAAGAACACTCTTTTCTGCCTTGGCTTTGCTGATCACAAGCTCAGCCTGGCACTCAGTCAACTTAGTTATGAGATCCTGGATCTGAGTTCTAAAATCTGTATGTTCATGTTTTAGTACTGAAATGGTTTTCTCCAAGTCCTCTATCTTTAACTTGTAATCATTTTCAGACTTTCTAAAATCAGATTTTAATATGTTTAATGACTCAAGATCAGATCTCATCTCTAAGTTGTAGGACCTGTATCTATTTACTTTAGCAATGCATTCAGGAGTACAGAGATGTTCCAATACCTTGGCTTCATCATGGTCAGCCATCAGTGCTTGGTTTGGAGAAGCATCTTCCACCTGAAAGCTCCAGTCAAAGCCTCCCTCTTCAACAGCAACAGCAGCATGTTGCTTTGGCTTCTCATTCCGAGGGGCTTTGTCAGTGTAGTTTGGTCTGGCTTTTGTTTGGCCCCCATTTGTTTTAGGTGCCTTACACTCCCTAGCAAAGTGGCCCATAAGGTTACAGTTGTAACACTTAACTTTGCTTTTATCCAGCCCAAACTTTCCACTGGTTGCATTGCTTGGAAACCTTCTTCCTGTTCTCTTGTAGAACTTCTTGGCTCTGTGAGTGAAGAGAGCCATCTGCTGAACTATCTCCATGTATTCCAGGTCATCTGGATGGATGCAGTCCAGGTCTTCAAGAGTGAAGAGAGAGTTCCCACAGCTTTCATCAGTAGACACAAAGGCTTGAGAAGAACTTGTCTCTTGGAATGGGCTTCCTTGAGTAAAGTTCTCCCTTGGTGTCTCCGGGAAGGTGATGAAAGGACCCTTTTGTGAGTTGTCAGGGTAGCATATGAGATGATGTTGGGGTTCTATGCTATCCCTTTCAACCACATGAAGGGCTGAACCCATTTGATTGTTGGAGTTGCCAGATGAACCTTGCATACTGAGAATCCCATATAACTCTGTGAGAGTAAGAGTTTTGAGGTTCTCAGTCCTCTTGATCACCACACAATAGTGTTTCCATTGCCTAGGAAGTGAGGACATAAACTTCCTTACAATGTCCCTGTTCTCAAGAGGAACTCCTCCATCCACTAGGGTATCCACTATCTCAACATACCTGAAGTATTGTTGAGTCATGGTTTCACCTGCTTTGAAGGTGAAGTTTTCAAACTGCTGTTTCAGGAGATCCTTCTTGTTCTCCTTGGCTTCAGAGGAGCCTTCATACATCAGCTTCAGTGCATCCACAGCTGTTTAGCTGTTTTGCACTTCTTAAAGCCTCTGTATACAGAGTTTGGGAGAGCAGTCTGAAGAGCAGTCATGGCCTTCCTATCAATCTCTACTCTTTTTCTATCTTCATCAGAGTAGTTGGCCACATCTTTTGGAATCATACCAGCACCAGTAGCAGAAGGAGTGCTGGGTATGAAAGGTCCATTCTCAACAGATTCCCATATTCTTGAATCAAGAGACCTGATGAAACTTCCATTCTCATACACCAGGTGTCAAAATCATCAAGAGTGATCAGTGGGGATT